>JAMYXO010006000.1:0-14436 GCA_033310375.1 Conus canariensis | reverse complement strand
AACAAGGGGAAATCAGTGGAAAATTATTGGCAAAAAGCAAGAACAGCTAGATAAATTGTATGAATCCCGTGGTCACACAAACATTGCTGCCGACAGTTCTCATGTTTTTTAAAAAAAAAACTACAATGTTCTACCCCTGGTCTAGGATTCCAAATTCCAAAATTCAAAACATATAGAACTAACAACAATTTCGTTCCCTTTTCCCATCAAAATCCTGAATAAAAAACTGAACTTTCATTTAAGATGCGGTTCAAAAGCTTGTTTGTATATATGTGCGTGTGTACATTATTCAGTGTGTGTGTGTGTTTGAGTGGATGGATGGGTACTTTTGATTCGAGATTTGTGATTTGTTAAGTAGATCCATAGACATGTTTTTTTATGACCATTCTTAATTCTCTTTGGAGAAAATAAAGTATTCTTTGAGTTGACTTGACTTGACAGTTTGCAGACTATCAATGTATCCCATCCTGTCTATCATCTGTAAAATTGGATGAACATTCATTTTTTTCCTAACGGTTCAGTGTCGATTACTCTGTTGAACCGGGTTATTATTTCAATTGAGCACTTTCTTTTTTCTTAAAAGTCAACCGACAGCCCTGAAACGGCTTAAGAGATCGGTTAGGCCATAAAATGAGATGAAACATGTGCAGAAACGTGCATAATTTATATAAAATATTAGACATTGAAAATGTAAAATACGGGCCCTGAAATTATTTATTATGAACTGACTTTAAATGTAAGCACACGCTCAAGCATGCAAGCACGCACGCATGCACGCACGCTCACGCACAACACAGACTTCACACACCAACACACACACACACCACACACACAAAACACCCCACCATGCAGACACAAAACCACACACACACACACACACCACATAACACACACACACCACACACACACATAAAAACCCCAAAATACAAACACATACACACATACAAACACATACACACACATACAAACACACCCATGTGCGGGGGCGCACGCACAACCACAAAGCGCACACAAATGATCAGATGTACAAACATTCATATGACGGGCGCACTTTGTGTTGATCCCCCTAAATCAAATTTTGCACTCAGTTCGAAGGGTTAAGTGACCTGCCTGAAAAAAGACTCAATAAGTCGAAACGCTTGTTTTTGTGTCAATTTCTTTGTCTTCGTTTGGCGATCTAGTTATCATGAGAAAAGAAAAGACGGAGATGACAACGTAAATCCCGTGGCAAAAAAAAGCTTCAGGGTTTCTGCACTTTATACATATCTAAAAATTTCCCACTTTCTCTAATGAATTAAACTGATTATAAATGCATGGGAATAAATTCATATCTTTGATCAAAATGAAACTTATGGAAACGCTACGAATTAAAAAATCATCATTTCAGTTCAAATTTCAAAATAACAATTTTTATGTAATTCCATTCAATTTGTGTATGATACAAGAAATTTTTAAAGAACATGTGCTACTATGCTAGAGTATTCATTATTATCAGAAAAGTATATATGTTATGACTAACAAACAAGTAGGGTAACTCTTGCTTCCATGATGAAATACTAAACACCCATAAACTCCGAATGAACCCTGCTTACGACATCCAATCGCTCAGCAGATTTGACAGTACAGAGCACACAGAAAAAAAACAAGGAAACACCTCCCGAAAAGGTTTTTTAAGCTTCCCAATATAACCTGTACTCACTACATCTACAAGCATAACAATGGAGGAACGAACAAACACAAATGATAATTTATTCAAGACTGGCACAGTCTTTTTGATCTTGAATAGAGTCAGACAAATACAAAAACGAACAGTAACAAATACAGGTAATCTCGATTTGTCTAAATGAAAGGGAAAAATTAAATTAGGCAGGGAACAGTAAACAGTAACTAACAACCAAGTAAGGTAACTCTTGCTCCCATCATGAAATAAGTTTCACGCCCCCTGACTCAAACGAATGCTTTACGACACCCAATCACTTAAAAGATATGACATATAGAGCACACCGAACAAACAAGGGAACACCCCCAAAAAAAGGGTGTTCCAAGCTTGCCTATGGACCCGATACTGAATACACCATAGCAACAAAAGACTGAGGAAATGAACAAATTTCAAATTAACATTCATTTAAGACTGGCCCTTCTCTTTGATCTTGAATTAGGCAGACAAGTACAGAGACGACCAATAACAAGTGCAGGTAACATCGATTTGATTGAAATCAAAAGAAATCTTAATGAGGGCCAAGGGCATTTCAGCAAGAGTTACCTTACCCGTTTGTTTTCTATTGTCTACTGTTTCCCGCTCATTTAACATTTTCTCTGATTTGTTGTGTTATATTAATGAGTCATTTGCCTATTCATGCTTTATCTCAAAGCCATTCTTATGTTTTTCTTAAGTTACATTTTTTGTTAAAGAAAAATTCACCCATACACTAAAGACGGTGGAGACCATTACACATGTATTTATGGACCATGTTCATCGACATCTGATTCGAAAGAAGTCAAGAAGAAGTATGTTCCTGGAAATTAACATGTGATTGAGTCCCTGACTGTGGGCGGTCGTTTGAAGATCATCACTAGTTCGATTGTCTTCTTTATTATCATATTTAAGTGGGGAAACCTTGGAGGTTGTGCTGTGCCGTTCCTTGTAAAACATTGTGTCACGACACTCTGGATATTCAGGTGTAGAGTGCCCCTGCAAGATAGAAATAGATGTTGCAGAAACGTCACCGTGGGGACAGTTGGTACTTATTTATTCTCGTTTTTTTTTCCCTTTAACTGGCACGCGTCTTACTCTTAAACAATGTCGAGGACATCTCTCTTTTACCTACAGCCCATCACATAATCAATAAAGCTGTCAGAGCTGGGAATTACTAAAAAGAAAACACTTAAGTGATGTACAAACACGTTAAAAATAATTCATATTTCGTCGTCCAAATTCCACGTCAGTTACAAATGCTGGACAATACAAAAATAAAAACGTTGGAGAAAAGACAAATGGTAAGAAATACAGAAGTACCAACAAACATTTTGGTAAGCGCCATTTCCTTTGGGGAGATATTGATGATGCTGTTTCTGAACGTCATGCCACAGACTACCGAGTTTCCATACAGTCACAGCAGTCGCTGGTGCAACCACTGTCAGAACCAACGTCACACCCCGCTGAAAAAAACAAAACAAAACAACAACCAAAAACAAGATGCAAAGCAAATAAACGTACACTCAGTTTATCCTGAATACGCATGAGATATCCCATAAAGAGGAATAGCCGTCTTGGGCTGGTGTAACCGTTAGTAATGGGCTGTTCTGGTAAACATCGGCCATCATCTGTGACCTATAATAAAACTTTCTTACACATTTTCAGAAAGATCGGCCAAGAACTTTCTGAGATTTTTCATAAAGAAGAAAACCATTATTGGCCTTAGTAACGGCTAATAACGGTAAACTTAAACATCGGAATCATCCGTGACCCACAATGAACATACCTACAAATTTTCAGAAAATATCGGCCACGCACTTTCTGAGATTATTTTCCCTGAAGAAGAAAAACAGTTAGCGGCCGTTAAAGCCGTTTGTAACGGTATAATGGTAAATTTAAAACATCGACATCATTCCGTGACCCCTAATGAACATACTATAAATTTTCAGAAAGATCGGCCATGTACTTCTGAGATATTCTATTAAAAAAAAACCGTTATGGGTCGTTATAGCCATTAGTAACGGTTTATAACGGTAAACTAAAACGTCGGGCATCATCCGTGAAAATAATGAACATACCTACAACTTTTCAGAAAGATCGGCCAGTACTTTCTAAGATATTCCCTAAAGAAGAAAAACCGTTATCGTTCCCATTCTAAAGTACTCGCTGTTCTATAAGAACTGGGAGTACAAAGAAAAAAAAAAAAAATCAGCCAACGAAAAAGTTGTGTATGTAGTCAGACAGATCGTAGTGACGCATGAAAAATTCACTTTTAATGCAGTTGTTGTACTCTCCTGAGTTCAGATCAAAAATCACATATTTTAAAATCTACTTGAGTTCACATAAACACACGCGCACGCACGCGCATGCACGCACACACACGATACACTCACACCACACCACACACACACACACACACATACATACACACACGACACACACATGTGCACGCACGCGCGCTCGCGCACACACCCACACACGCCCACACACATACACACAGTCGGATGCGCGCGCACGCCCCTTACACAGTTTTTAAGCACTCACACGCACACCACATTCAACCACCCCCACACACACACACACACAACGGGGCGCGCGCGCCCCGCACACCCCAAAACAGGCGCCGCGCACCCCTAACACACGTATACGGATAGAAAACGCGCACACACATACATGTTCACAAACACGACGCACACACCCACACACACCACACAACACACACACCACAACACACCACACCCCACACACACGCAAAGCGCGCGCGCTCTCATACACACACACACACACACCACACACACACACACACACGCACGCACACACACACACACCACACACCACACACGCACACCCACACACACACCACACGCACCACAACCACCTGGATGAAAACACACCAACACCCCACACACACACAAAACACCAACCACACACCACCAAACCACATGATACACACACAAACCAAATACACACAGACGCACAAACAAAATCCACAGAAACAACACAGATATACTGACCATACACCCCTACACACACAGACGCTATAGTAATTCACTGTGGTATCAATGATTTGAAAACGAAAGAGCATAAACAGTCACAAAAGATTTCAAAAAACAAGCATCAAACAAATAAATGAAAACCCATCATACACATTGTTGTAGTCGGGAACCCGCAGAAAAAGATCTAAATTGGATGCAAACGTGAATTGTAATGCCTTGTAAAACAGAACTGGGCGGGGCAAAAATTATTTCTTTCGCCCAACAAAACTTCTATGACTACGGAGAGACGGGGGCACCCAACCACCGGGGGATAATCGATCCGGGCAGCAAACCCTTGGCCCCGCATCTACGGACCTCCTTTGGAAAAGCCCAAAAAAACCATCTCGCCCCTCTCCCCCTCCCGGGGGTTGGGGTATCAGGTAGAAAGAAAACCGGGAGAGCGTGGGCAAGGTCCCCCAGAAGAGAAGCCCCTTTAAGCAAGTGTTCGGCCCCCTTTCTCCCGACCCTTAGGGGGGGTTGGGGCAACCCCCCGGTTATGATCCCCTGTCCTCTGCGCCCTTTTTTTCCCCATCTTGGGACGAGCCATGTGGGATTCGAACCCTGACCCCCTTTGGGCATGCTCAATTTTTTGACTCGCGCTTTAACCCCTGAGCCACAGGGGCACAAATTTTTGTAGGGAAATTAACCTTAGAAGTTCACTTTTTTTCCTCCCCTTGACCAGTCCAGCTTGACACCTCTCTGCCGTTCGGGCCATGTTTCAGGGGGCTGTTTTTTTCCTTCCCTCAATGAGAGCGTTTATGAGGTGTAGCAGACGTTTTCAAACCCCCTAGCCCCAAATTTCTGCAGTGAGGGCTTTGACTATAGCCTTCTCTCCTCGGCTGTTTGCCGATCACATACTTTTCATTTTAGATTTTACTGCCTCCCTTCTGTTCTCTAGGCACCCCTGGCTCGATCATGATCAGGTGCTTTGGGTTAAATTAGAGTGGGGCTCTAGTCGGTTCATCCCCTCTTTTGATGATTTTGGGGATCTTCCCTTTGGGAGGTCTGCAGTGCACTCCCAGTCATTGCCCCTCCAGCAGATCTGCCCCATGTTTCGAGTGCAGGGTTTTTGGCCGATTTTTGCCCCCTGCCCTGAAAAAATGTTGCGGGTGCTTTTTTGGGGTCCTGATTTTCCCTTTTGGGGTGTTGGTACTGCCCGACATTTTACAATTTTTTTGGCACTTGGTTGTGCCTCCATGTTTTACCTTCCTTGAGCCGGGGCTTCTTTACATGGTTAGGACATGCTCCACGTTTGTTTTTCATGCAGGGGGGCATAGGTCGTCTTTTTTCCCCCCTTCCCAGGTTTGCATTTGAGGGCAAAAGGTCATATGCAGATTGAAAATGAACTGATCCTAGGGGGGCATGTGCCAAATGTCTTTCCCAAGTGGACTTTTTGGGGCATTCCCCCCCGTTGTCCATTCCCCTTGCTGCTCTGTGGAGTTTTTGGAGTCTTTTTTGGTCTTTTCTTTTCTCATTCCCCTGAACATCATGTCTCTTTTGGTTTTTCCCTTTTGGCTTGCCCCCCCATTCATTTTTGGGTCACCCCCGCCCCTGTCTGTTGGTCTTGTGTGTCCGTTATTTCTCTGTCTTGAACTTTTTTTTGCGAACCCCATCCCCCTCTTGAATTTTTTCCCATTTTCTGCCTGTCTTAGTGGGGTTTT
Source organism: Conus canariensis (assembly GCA_033310375.1). Taxonomy (NCBI): domain Eukaryota; kingdom Metazoa; phylum Mollusca; class Gastropoda; order Neogastropoda; family Conidae; genus Conus; species Conus canariensis. The sequence continues at coordinate 8,044 of JAMYXO010006000.1, read as the reverse complement.
AATTGCTTTACCCCCTTTGTTCCTACCCCTCCAGCATGTTTGAATTGATCTTCCCCCGCTTTTTATTCCCCAGGATGGATTTCAGGGGGAGTTTTTAGCTTTTTTTGGCGAAACAGCGCTAGTCAGTCAGCAGGGGGACACCCAAACCCTTTTCCTTTGAAATTGTTGATTTTTGGTTTCCATTGCCCCCACTTCGGTGCAAGTGTATATTTTCAGAGGCCCTAGCAGCTTTGGGATCGATGAACGCGACACGACCTTGTATTTCAGGGAGCCCCCACTGGTCAATGGTCCAACCTTCCCCGCCATCTGCTTGGGTTTTTTTGCCTTTGTGTGTCTTTCACGTATCATCATACCATCTTCCAAGTCTGACTGGTTTTCTGTGATGTTTGGGAAAGGGGCCCGGGGGCAACATGAAGACCACGATCCGCCATTTTCCTTTCCTCAGTGAGGCCCCCTGATTTCTTTTGGGTTTTAACTTCTTCGGATGAGGCACTTTTGTCCCCCTCTCCGCACTGACTGTCTCGTTTCTCTGATAAAATCACTGTGTGTCATATAAAGGGCCTTGAGAGGAGGCTTTTTTCCCATCCCCCGGCTGTTTGTCTGCGTTGTTTGTTGCTGTTTTTCAAGGAGCCCCCTTGCCAGACGAAAGTTTTGGGGAAAATTGCACGCCATTCAAACCCTTCCAAGTTGATCCAGTTGTTGGACTCCTTGGTAGAAACCGCATTGAGAACCATTGAAAATTTTTGAGCATGTGGGGGATTTTCCTTTGGCACAGGGGTCATCTCAAGAGCCAATGTATCTCTCTGGGGACAGATCCTAGCTTTTGCCAGATAAAACCCCCTACGTCCAGGTCTCTTTTTTCTGTCTTTGTTTTTTGGGTTTGCGCCCCAATCTTGTGGCGTGTTCTACCAGCCGCCACGCCTGGGACCCCCTTTCTGGATGACCATCCCGTATTGTTTTCCATCAGGGACTTGGTCAGCCTTTGCCATGAAGAGAAGAAGATTTTCCCCTTTGACTTTTTTGTGATATTGGGTGAACTGGGGTAAAAGTCACTTTAGTTTTGCTCTTTGGGATTACACCCATCTGCCGTTTCCCCTGGCGCGATTTTGGTTTTCCAAACCGTGCGAGCCTGTGGAGCCATCCGACCTTGGGACATTTTTGTTTAAACTGGAAGGGATTCCGTTTTGGGGCCCCCGGTTTATTTTTGGGTCTGGGTTTTTCGCCACTTTTGATTTCCCCCAACGTTGGAGGGTTTCCCTTTGAGCTTTCCCCAGGGTTGGTTTGGGCCCCCCAGACCCTTAATGTCGAGTGGTGTTTCTCTGTGGGTCAGGTATGTTTTCTCAGATCTGTAAAAAAACTCCCTTTTTCCCACTTTGGGGCCCCGATTTTGGTGCTCAAAACAGTGTTTTTTGGCAAACGGAAGGGGTCTTGAAGAAGCGCTTTGTGCTTCTTCTTTTTGCTCTTCCCTTTCCCCGCAATTCCGCTTTGTGGGGCATGGTTTTTTTTTTCAGGTCTTTCCACAGTTTTTTCCAAGCCTTGTTTTTAGCTGGCAGTGCGGTCTTCATTTTCATCTTTAGGTTTTTCTTTTGGACCCCGATCTTGTCCAAAATTTTTTTGGCGTCGGATTCTTTGGGGGTGTTTTTCTCTTTGGGTAGTTTTGCTCCATGGGGCCTCTTATGTGGCTACACATGTCCCCCCATGGGTAGTTTGTGTTCCCGGGGGCTTTTCCTATCAGTGCATCGAGTCTTTCGACGATTTTGCATCCCCGTTTCCCAAACTTCAGTTTCGTTTTTGTGGGAGGTTGATTTCAGGCGGCATCGGGGCCTGTGCAAATTCCTCATCCCAACCCCAAACGTGGATGTCCTTGGGGACGTGGGTTTTAAATTTGGGCCTTGTCTTCGACGTCTTATTGCGATGCAGTGCGTGTGCCATTCAGATGGGTTTTACAATCCCTCTTTTTTCTGTGGTCTTTATGCCAGGGGGGTAGCGAAAACGCTTTCACGGAAAAATGGTATTCCATTTGGGCCATGTTCATATCCCTTTGGGGTTTTTCGTCTGGGGGTGGACCGATGGATTATCATTCTTCCCCCTTTCTGAATCCGGGGCATCTTTTCCTTTTTTTTAGTAGCCACATGTTTAAGGCAAAATGGGGAGCCACCCACGAGCCCCTTGGGTTTTGTCTTTCCCAGTGTCCCCCCGGTTTTCCGGATGCTGTATCGGGGCGAGAGGGGGCCTTGGGGGAAACCCCTTGAAATGCTCTAAGTGTTCGGGAGCATCTCCCCCAAGTTTATATGGGTGAAATTTTTGTCAGTAGTGGGGCCCCTTATTCCCCCCACCCACTTTTTAAAGGACAATTTGAATTTTTTACTGAAGACTATTTAGTTTATTATTTTTTTGCATTTCTGTTTCATAATTCTTGTTTTAAGACTTCATGGGTATCGTGCAGGGTCCTTCCTGCTAATATATGTTAGGCAAGGAAATTCTCAGTCACTTCACTTATTTAGCATCTTTATAATGACAACAAGAACAGAGTGGCCCCATATCACGCTTCTCCAATGGAATTGTGCTCCATAACAGAATGTTACATACTTGATTCAATATCTTGAATAAAATAAGTGTCATGCATGATTTTAACCACTCATAAATGTCAACAGTGATATCTACCACATTTACAGGATTCTATCACCCCCAGTTTATGACCAATGACGGGAACGATACAAACAGCTATCTATGTGCGTGAGCCTGGGATTTTTGTGAAAAGTACCTCCACAGTTATCCATTAACATCCCTTGCTTCCATGCTGTGCACGCTGGTTAACATGTACATCTTCTTGATATTGATACATTGCTCAGTTTACTTCCTTAAGGACCTGTTGATTAGATATACAGAATGGCTAAAAGGGTTCCAAGATCAAAGAGACAAACTGGGTTATTGGCGGCGATTTTAACGACATGCTCCATTTTAGGGATTCATGGTTGCTCTTATGTAACAGTAATAGGATTATAAGATACATAGCTGAATAACTTATATTTGCTAAACAATGGATGCGTTACTCGCATTCCAGATATCGCCACCCATAACCTCAGCCGATTGATTTAACCTTTATCATCTCCATACTTGTAGTAAACTCATGTGGGAAACAGGAGATAGTCCACTGGGATCCAGCTCATATTCAATAATAATATAGTTGAATGGACATATTAGAAACGGAATCTCAGAAGATATTATTCCAAAATATATTTACAAATGCAGATTGTTGGTCACTTTTTCAAATCAATCTTCACAACCACAGAATAGAGTTCTCAGCTAATGAAAATGTAGATGACCATTACACGCATCTTTGTAAATATATTTTGCAGCCGCTGACAAGGTCGATCCGAGATAAAAAAACAAAGTCACGAAAATACTGGAAACTCAGGAGGAAAACCACAACGTGTGCAAACATGCCAATCAAACGAAACACTACAAGAAAGATTCAAGATTTATTGTTCAAATAGTCATCATGACCACATAAAGAACAGAAAGAGTCGCTAAGAAAGTGTAAATATTATAGATGATGCAAAAAGTTGCAGCAATGGAGAATTTTGTACCTCTGAAGTTAAACTATAAAGATATTGTAAGTGTGGGTGGAAATGAAAGCTATGAAAAATGGTTTAAACATCGCCACAGTACCCTATTTATAGATAGATACAACAGTTTTCTTAAGTGTGATGAGAATGCAGTAAGCCTTTGGAAAACATGTTTGCTGAGGTAAGCCGCACTGAAGGTTATAACAGTACGGGACCCAAAAATACAGAAAGATAAGAAGAAGGTATTAAGCACAGGATGGAATCTCAGCAGACAATAGTCACAATATCAATGCTCCTATAAACTAATCCAGAAGTAAAAGAAGCATAGATCATACATTAAGAATCTCATCTATATGTTTAGATTTCATATCTAATCAAATGTTAAGAAATTTGCGCTGAACATTTTGTTATAGAGTTTCTTCATAAATTATTGTACATGTTGGAGATGGTGTTATGCCAATAAATATGGAAACAGTCGATCGTTGTTCAACTATTAAGCAAGTAAATGTACAAGGATCTAAGTATTATAGGACCCATTGCATTAACTTACAAGCATGTGTACAACTTTCAGGAAAGAAAAATTTTTTATGAATAGACTTGTACATTACTGCGAAAAATATAACATCATACCAATTAATCAAGCTGGTTTCCAAAAGTCGATCCACTAACAGACATTTTGGGTGAAATTATCAACAAATATAAAGAAACAGTTTGCTAGACGAAAATTTTCTTGCTACCTTTTTCGACTAAATAAGGCTTACGATCAAGTGTGGCATTTACAGCTATTAAAACAAACTTAAAACATTGATTTGACAGGAAATATATACAACTATGTCAGATGTTTTGTAAAGGATAGGGTAATAAGAACCAAGAGTAGGAAAACATATTCCACAAGTAGAACACTTTCAATGGGAATCCCTCAAGGATCAGTATTAGCGCCACTTCTCTTCTCGTTATTAATGTTGATCTGCCAAACAAATTATCAAAAAATGTTGTTCTTGCCCCAATATGAGACGTATATGCATATGGATGGATGAAACGTTAAAAAGAAAACTTCACAACGAGATATAAAATTCGTCAAAAAGATCTATCAGGGAGAACTAAAAAAGATGGTGGATTATATGAAGCTAAAGGATTAAGTCTGTCAAACCGGAAAAAACAATATGATTCTTTTTAACAGTGGATCTAACCAAGAAAGTATGCCTGTTTTCTCATGGATGATACTCCTCTTAAGTACTAACAGAGATTAATTTCTAGAGTTTATTTTACATCTAAATTAATCATGGAACTTTCATATTGAATATTTTTTTAACAAAAGCGAGAAAAACATTAAACTTTCTGAAAATTATTTCTAAAGAAAAGTGGGGGCAAGATCCAGTACTTTGATTACTCTATGTAAATCTTTAATGAGATCAAAAGTAACTTATGCCCAAGAAATATTCTTCAAAGCGCCTAAACATCTATTACAAAAACTGCAAGTATTGAATGTAAGGCATTGAAATTAGCCCTTGGACTTGCTGTGCCACACATCATCGTACGTACATATTATGAAGCCCGGTACTTCCTCTAGGATTATAGTGATTTAAACATGTTGTAAATTTGTCTTAAAAGTACAGCTAGAAAAAACACATATCAAATCAGAAATTAAATGAGATCAGATTTTGATTTTCCGAAAAGAGCAAAGTCTATAACTTCTCAAATAACTATAGCAAATTAACATCAAAAATACTGTCAGATTCTGGGGGTTTCTTTAGAAAAGGAAGCTTTCTCTCCCATACCATCTTTTGTCCTATTCCACCTGGGAATTAAAAAAGCCATTTGATATTGATCACACCAACATCAAAAAAGATGAAATATTAATATGCTACAAGTTATACTAAGTGTCATATTGACGAGAAATACACTAACCAGTTAAAAATATACACAGATGGTTCATGTATTGGTAAGCAAAGGGTTGTGCATTCCTTAATCCAGATTGAGGGTGGAGAAAGCTTTTTTACATTGGATGTAACATATCCATATTGACAGCTGAATTAACAGCAATACTCGTGGCTTTGAATTACCTTTTAAATTTCCGAAAAACAATATTTCAAGCCCCTGTTTTGTGTAGATTCAAAATCAGTCCTTCAGGCGCTAAAAGATTTTCATTTGCATACTAGGCCTGAAATGATTATTGAGGTAAGCTGTTTGATCCATATGCTTTTTGAAGGAGGCACCCAGTTACCCTTTTGTTGGATTCCTTCACACTGTTCCTTTTTTTTAAATAACGATAAAGTAGATAGGGCAGCTAAATGTGGAGCAAAACATATCTTGGTTCTGAATATCTTAAAACTAGCCTTATCGGTACATGAGCATTTGCAATCTAGTTAAAACACATATTTTGAAACTTTCAAATAGAGAATGATAGAACATGACAATCAAATCAGTTTGATACTTTTGATATTAAAATCATTCCCAAAATAAACTTTAGTTTTTAAATAAAAATATACTTTCGTTTATGTATAGGTGGAACTTGATGCTTTTAAAACAATATGTTAAAAAAATGGGTTTATGTAAAAGAAATAACACGGGGAACATTTGTTACATGTCAAGACATGAAAAAAATAATTCAGTATTAAGACAAAATAGTGCACAGCCATCTTTGAGTCACAAGCCCTAACATATGAGTTTTTTTTTATGCTTAGAGCGCACTCCATTTGGGGGAAATATTTATAGGTTCCTTTTTTGTTGTATGTGGGGCAGGCATAAGTGTGGGAGGGGAAAATGGAATAATGTACAAAGCTTAAAAGTGACAAGGACGGAGAAAGGTTACGGTTTTTGTGCCTTGATGATTTTTAAATTGATTAGTTTTGTTAATTGTTTTTTTCCTTTGAAACTTTTTTGAAAAATTTAAAATGCTTTGTAGTTACCAATATTATTCATATAAGCACTCATATAAGCACACAATATGAAAACACACATACTCAAAAACACTTGCATATGTATACACACACGCGCACACGCACACGCACACAACGTGTGCGTGACAAGCATAAGCACACACGTAAATACTTGTAAATACTTTTTATTCCAGTTTTGTTGCAAAATAACTCACACATTATATTCAATTCACCAGTTTTAAAACCTAAGATTTTTTTTGGTAAGTTTAGATATCAGACCAGTTGGTCACTACAGTATCTGATTTTTGTTTTTAATATAAAGAGATAGGGGGGAGGAGGGAGGGGGAGAGGATAGAGAGGGAAGGAAAGGAAGGGGGTGGGGGGGTGGCGTGGGGGTGTTTCACGATTTTGTTGTTGTTATATATTGTTTTTTTTCTGTTTTGTTTTTTAAATTTCTAATAGTGTAGTTATATACTTATTTCTTTAATCAGATATATTTTAAATACCGTCTAAGCACCATATGTGTACACACTTTCACACATACATGCATGCATACTTGGACACTATAACTTTCAGTCATGCACTAGTCTTCTTCTCTTACACACTCCTTTTCTTTTTTTTTCCCTTTTTTTTCTCGTCTAATATCACGATTAGTGGAAAGACGTTCAATGAATCACACACACACACACACACACACACACACACACACACACACACACACAAACACCACAACCACACACACACACACATACAAAAATAGATAGAAACACACACACACACACCACACACACAGACACACCCACCCCACACCACACACACACACACCACACACACACACACGCACACACACAAACACATATACACATGGGTGCTCACTGAAATACACACACAAACACACAGAGATATACTGACTCATACACACAAACGCAACCCCACACCACACACACACACACACACACACAACACAAAACACACACACAGACGCACACACATACACGCAGACATACACATACACACATTTCACATACACACACGCACACACACAGTCAAACACACACACACCCCACACCACACACCCACAACACACACACACCACATACACATGTACATACACACATGCACACACACATACATACACTGTATGCAGTCTCTCTCCTCTCTTCTCTCTCTCTCTCTCTCTCTCACAAACCACACACCAACAAAAACACACACACACACACACCACACACACACACACACACAAAAATTTCCCACGCACACATTTGACGTCCCGCGCGCACGCCTGTGTGTGTGTGTGTGTGTGTGTGTGTGTGTGTGTGTGTGTGTGTGTTGTGTGTTTTATTGGTTGTTAGTGTGTGTGTGTGTGTGGTGTGTGTGTGTGTGTGTGTGTGTGTGTGGTGGTGTGTTTGTGTGTGTGTGTGTGTGTGTGTGTGTGTGTGCGTGTGTGTGTGTGGGTTTTTGTTTTGTGTGTGTGTGGTGTGTGTGTGTGTGTGGTGGGTGGGTGTGTGTGTGTGTGTTATTGCGTGTTAGTTGTTTTGTGGTTTGTGTGTGTGTGTGTGTGTGTGGTTTTGTGTGTGTGTGGTGTTTTAAAAGCGG
>JAMYXO010005999.1:7500-10000 GCA_033310375.1 Conus canariensis | reverse complement strand
GTTCGACGGAAAATCTGCTCGTGCGTGGTGGACAGGTTTGAAACCGAACTGGAATTCCATAAACGGACAATGTCGCGTACCACACATACCGTGACGTCAGAGTAGACTGCGGAATTGAATAGCGTGTTCATGGCGGTTTCAACGACCGGAAAAGCCGGCCATAATTGGGGGAGGGGTGAGGTGGGGTGGGGGGGAGGGGGGGGGGCTTCCTGAATAAACGATGTAATGGGACGCGAACCGGCAATCTGACAGCCCGAAAGGCTGCGACACTGACCACAGCTCAAAGATGGCTGGTTCCGTAGCACACAGACTGATGGTAATTCGTTATTAACTTCATTTACAACGTAATATCTAGTTCAGATCCTTTGCGTCTGTTTGAAGAGAGAAATTCTTTCATAGATCATAGTGTAACACACACACACACACACACACACACACACACACACACCTATCTATCTATCTCTATCTATCTATATAATTGTGCGAATATATCTGTTGTTTTACGTCTGCTCACAATCGTGCTATATAGTGCATGAACTTTGTCTTGTATTTTGTTGCAGTATTGGCGGTTTTTTTTTTTTCTCTCTCTCTTAATTTTCACTCGGTAACCTGCATTTTTGTATCATTCTTTCTCTGTTACTGGGTTGTTTTGACTTTGTTATCAATTAAACGGTTCTTTCTGTTTTCAGAATTTATTGAATTCGGCTGTAGTCTGCCTTTTTTTTTTTAATACTCTGGTAACACAGCAGTCTAGTCTAGTGAACGGCGATGTCTCGATCTTCCACACTGCCTAGCTGGTGACGATAGTCGGATTTACAGTGGGAGAGAGGTTGGGAGAGGGGGTAGATGTATTCCCTGAAGACTGTTCTTTTTTTTTTCTCCATGACTTTTCAATGTGTAGTCTTGGATTTCTATTTTGTGGACGAGCGAGGACCAGTGTGTCTGATATATTTCAAATTTGAATTTATCAAATGGTCTGCCATCTGTTTCTTCCGGCGTTGTAGCTTTCATTCTCCGGTCTTTTCTTTGATTTTGAAGTGGCCGCTGCCGATCTGAAAGAGATGTAATATAAGGGCAGTAATTACCGTCCAACTGCATGATTTTATTCTTGTCATAGTTGTTGTCTCCCTTGCATCCCATGTTTGTTCGACGATTCGAGGTCACTCTCCGTCCCCGCGTGCGTTTGCATGTGCGTGTGTGTGTGTGTGTGTGTAACGACAAGGAACAACGATTTTCCAGTCGATCTAAAATTGCACATGTTCCCACAGTTTTTTCCTCCAATCGTATTATAATGTCCAAGAAATGTTGGGTGATGAAAATTGCATGATCGTGTATAAATTAATGTCAGTTTTTAAAGTAAGCACTGACGTTTCAAACATCATTATATCGTGTTTATTATTCATATTTTTGTTTTTCATTTAAGTTGCAATCGCGCTTCTCAAACAATGGATACTTAAACTGGTTTTTCTGATTCGATTTCACTGTTGTTGTTTTTTCAATTTTAGACCAAAGAAGTACTTCAAAATTTTTCCAAAATGAATTTACATTTCGGCACTCAAAACAGAAACGCCCAGTGAAATCAATCTCATCAATGCAGTGGTCGCATTTATTGGCATCTGTTGCTTTCATTTGGGGGGACTTGACGTAGAAATCTTCTAATTTGTCTCTTTCACCCACCTCTGGGTTTCGAACTCAGTCTTTCTTTCTCAGTTTCTCTTTTACGCCTGTCACTTAGGGATATCCTTTGTGTCTGCCTATCTCTCCCATCCCCCCTCCCCCCCCCCCCCGCCCGTCTCTTTCCCATTCCCTTCTTTCTGTCTGTCGTTCTCTCTCTCTCTCTCTCTCTCTCTCTCTCTCTCTCTCTCTCTCTCTCTCTCTCTCTCTCTCTCTCCAAACCACTTTTTCTTTCAACCCTAGTCTGTCATGCTTACTCTTCTCTCTTTCTCTCTCCCCTGTTCTTCTCTCTCTCTCTCTGGGTGTTGTTCTCCATTCAGTTTATATAGGAATGAAAACAAAGGATATCCCTTAGGGCCATGCCTTTAGTCTATGCTGCTTCTCTACCACTTTGTTTAATATGTACACTGAATTCCCCTCTAGCTACATTCTTCAACACAGCAGCATTTACACACATCCCTACAAAACAGCTTAGCCAGCAACCACTTCGCGCACCAAATGGACATCGAAAATTCCCGCCGACTCGGGGGGGGGGGGGGGGGGGGGGGGGGGGGGGGGGGGGGGGGGGGGGGGCACTTTAACACAGTAATTATCCGATAGAAAGCTACGACAACGTCGTCCACACGCATTCAGCTTGCCTGACAATGCATCAACACACTGCCTCACCGCCTTGGATGCCAACTAGCACGAAACGGTTAGGTACCTGACCACTTCAGCCTCCTTGACACAGTTCGACGATATGCGCTAGGCGAGGGCGCTACAGCTAGTCGGCCGATTACCTGTTTCTCCACTACATTCTTGTCGTCTAAAGCGCTTAAGTCCCGTT
>JAMYXO010005999.1:0-2500 GCA_033310375.1 Conus canariensis | reverse complement strand
AGAAAAGAAAAAAAAAAAAGACGATCATGTACGTCACGAGTCCGAACACCTTTTTTTTTTTTTTTTTTTTTCCGGTCTGACGGTTGAAATATGCACCGTTCAGTTCGATGGAAAATCTGCTCGTGCGTGGTGGACAGGTTTGAAACCGAACTGGAATTCCATAAACGGACAATGTCGCGTACCACGCATACCGTGACGTCAGAGTAGACTGCGGAATTGAATAGCGTGTCCATGGCGGTTTCAACGACCGGAAAAAGCCGGCCATAATTGGGGGGGGGGGGGTGGGGGGGGTGGGGGGGGGGGGGGGCTTCCTGAATAAACGATGTAATGGGACGCGAACCGGCAATCTGACAGCCCGAAAGGCTGCGACACTGACCACAGCTCAAAGATGGCTGGTTCCGTACCACACAGACTGACGGTAATTCGTTATTAACTTCATTTACAACGTAATATCTAGTTCAGATCCTTTGCGTCTGTTTTAAGAGAGAAATTCTTTCATAGATCATAGTGTAACACACACACACACACACACAACACACACACACACACACACACACACACACACCTATCTATCTATCTCTATCTATCTATATAATTGTGCGAATATATCTGTTGTTTTACGTCTGCTCACAATCGTGCTATAGTGCATGAACTTTGTCTTGTATTTTGTTGCAGTATTGGCGGTTTTTTTTTTCTTCTCTCTCTTAATTTTCACTCGGTAACCTGCATTTTTGTATCATTCTTTCTCTGTTACTGGGTTGTTTTGACTTTGTTATCAATTAAACGGTTCTTTCTGTTTTCAGAATTTATTGAATTCGGCTGTAGTCTGCCTTTTTTTTTAATACTCTGGTAACACAGCAGTCTAGTCTAGTGAACGGCGATGTCTCTATCTTCCACACTGCCTAGCCGGTGACGATAGTCGGATTTACAGTGGGAGAGAGGTTGGGAGAGGTATTCCCTGAAGACTGTTCTTTTTTTTTTCTCCATGACTTTTCAATGTGTAGTCTTGGATTTCTATTTTGTGGACGAGCGAGGACCAGTGTGTCTGATATATTTCAAATTTGAATTTATCAAATGGTCTGCCATCTGTTTCTTCCGGCGTTGTAGCTTTCATTCTCCGGTCTTTTCTTTGATTTTGAAGTGGCCGCTGCCGATCTGAAAGAGATGTAATATAAGGGCAGTAATTACCGTCCAACTGCATGATTTTATTCTTGTCATAGTTGTTGTCTCCCTTGCATCCCATGTTTGTTCGACGATTCGAGGTCACTCTCCGTCCCCGCGTGCGTTTGCATATGCGTGTGTGTGTGTGTGTGTGGTGTGTGTGTGTGTGTGTGTGTGTTTGTAACGACAAGGAACAACGATTTTCCAGTCGATCTAAAATTGCACATGTTCCCACAGTGTTTCCTCCAATCGTATTATAATGTCCAAGAAATGTTGGGTGATGAAAATTGCATGATCGTGTATAAATTAATGTCAGTTTTTAAAGTAAGCACTGACGTTTCAAACATCATTATATCGTGTTTATTATTCATATTATGTTTTTCATTTCAGTTGCAATCGCGCTTCTCAAACAATGGATACTTAAACTGGTTTTTTCTGATTCGATTTCGATGAATGTTCAAAGCTGTATTATGAGATTAGATTCGGTAGCGGTTTAATTTCACAAACTTAGCAGTGTTTTCGTCAATTATGTTCAGTTTTTGAACGATGTCCGTAAAAGTTCAGCGCACACATTCTGATCATTGGGTGAAAAGAATTACTTACAGTGAACGGGCATAAAAATTTACCATCTGAAGATTTTTTTTTTCTCCGTTGATTACACATATGTTAGTGCATGCAATATGAAGATGTGGGCATGCGTGAAGCGGTAGAGGGGAGGGGGTGGGGATGGGAGCTGATGGAAGGGAAGGGGGGGGGGGGGGGGGGTAGCTAGGAAGATATTTGATATGAAGTTGTTTTTTTTTCTCTATTTTTTTTTTGGTCTTTAAGACACATGTATTTTCTCTTAGCTAAAAAAGAGAGAGAGAGAGAGAGAGAGAAGAGAGAGAGAGGAGAGAGAGAGGAGAGAGAGAGAGAGAGAGCGAGCGTTAAAATGGATAGAATGACGATGCAGTTTCTGTTTAATGATGTTTGAGGAGCAGCATAGATTTTTTCATATCAGACCTACTTGTGATACATTCATTGCCTAAATGTTTCATCAAACGGGATTATACTTTAATACACACACACACACACACACACACCACACATATATATATATATATGTGTGTGTGTGTGTGTGTGTGTGTGTGTGTGTGTGTGTGTGTGTGTGTGTAATTGTTCAGCATTATATATATATGTTGTGTGTGTGTGTGTGTGTGTGTGTGTGTGTGTGTGTGTGTGTGAGAGAGAGAGAGAGAGAGAGAGAGATGAGAGAGAGAGAGAGAGAGAGAGAGAGAGAGAGAGAGAGCAGTAGTGCAACTGGGTGCAAGATTTGACATTCATATGCATGTGAAAAAAA
>JAMYXO010005998.1:5000-14440 GCA_033310375.1 Conus canariensis | reverse complement strand
CTTCCCCCCTCCCCTCTCCTCCCCTTTACCCACTGACTTCCATTCACGTAAAAGGCATCAATGCTCATTGCCGCCCCTATGGTTACATTCACGAAGTGTATATCTTTACCAATGTATTTCTTTTCTGCACAGGATGGACATTTTTTCAGTATCATATGTGGTTAACGATTCATGAGATAATCTTTCAATTTTTTCTTAAACGTGTTTTTATTTTTTGTATTTTTTAAGGGTTTTGTGAGTTTATTCCACAGATTTCCACCTGAATATACAAAACTGGATTTGTATAAATTGTTGCGTGGTCTAGGAATGGACAATAAATGATTATGTCTATGGCAATTGACTCTAAATGTTTCTGTAATCTTTTGGGGAGCTGTTCCATTAATAACGTTATGCATACAAAGGGCTTTATTGAAAAAGAGTCTGTTTGGGAAGGTTAATATTTTGAGTTGTTTGTAATCTTCATCAGTTAGGGAGCTCGATTTTAACAATATTAATTTCAATGCTCGTTTGTACAGACGATGAATTAATTTTAAATTATGTTCACTACAGTTGTCCCAAAGGGTTGATGCATAATCAATTAATGACAAAATATGTGCGCAGAAAAAAAGTTTTCGAGAGTGGCCATCGAGGAAATTTTTTATCCGAGACAACTGAAATATTTTTTTTGAAAGGCGTTTTGCTAAGAATGTTATATGTTCAGTCCAAGATAAATCTTTGTCAATAATGACACCTAGTGTTTTGTGTGAACTGACTTCCTGAACTTTATTGTTGGATATGAGTAAAGGCTGAAAGTTTGATTTCATTTTTTGTCGTTTTTGTCTTGTAGACACGTACATGCACTTTGTTTTAATAGCATTTAAAGACATATGGTTTAGTTGTGTCCATTCAGTAAGTTTATCGATATCTGCTTGAAGCTTAATTGTTAATTCATAGGCATCAGAGTCGTTTTCGTGAAGAGATGTATCATCTGCAAACATTTCGCATTTACATTTAACAAAACAAGGCAAATCATTTACGTAAATTGTAAACAAAAGAGGTCCTAACACAGAGCCTTGTGGAACACCATATTTGACAGGCATAAATGTTGACAATTTGTCAGCTACAGCTACTGATTGTTTTCGGTCACATAAAAAAGATGAAATAAGACTTATGAATTCTGGAGTCAGTTTGTAAAGTTCAAGTTTACGGCACAACAAAGAATGGTTGATGACATCAAAAGCTTTTTCAAAGTCTACGAAGAGAATACCTGCAAATTTATTCTCGTTTATGCTGCAAAGAAGACTGTCAATAAGCTGTATGAGGGCTGTGTGGCAAGAATGATGTTTTCGAAAGCCCGACTGACTTTCGTGGAGAAGTTTGTTATCAGCGAAATAAGAATACAGAGACTTATGCATGTGTTTTTCAATCGGTTTTGCAATGGCTGATAAAATGGATATCGGTCTGTAATTTGATGGGTTTGAAGAATCCCCGGTTTTATACAGAGGAATAACTTTAGCTTCTTTAAATTTTAGAGGAAAAGTTTGTTTATCTATGCATAATTTGTATAAGTATGTCAAAGTATCTGTGATAGCAGGACATGACAACTTAAGTATTTTTGTCTCGATACCATCTAAATCACGAGTATTTGATTGGGTTGAAGTAGACAAAGCTTTACTAACATCTAAAATGGTCATGGGTTTCAGACTAAATGGAACACGAATATCCTTAGAATGGATGTATTGTTCTAAATAATTGAGATCGTTTTCACTAGATCTATCATTTAATATGATTCTATCTGCTATGGTTGCAAAATGATTATTTAGTTGATCTGCAGATATGTCTGAGCTCATTTGTTGACTTTTTGACACATGTTTATTAGTTAATATGTTAATTGCTTTCCAAATTTGCCTGGTATCTTTGGTAGAAGTTAACATTTTTCTAAAGTAAGTACGTTTCGATTTCCGTTTTAATGACGTCACTTTATTTCTTTGTTTTCTGAATTCTTCATTTGTTCCGAAATTACTCAAATGATTTCTTTTATTAATTTCTGTGTCAATTTCTTTAGTTATCCATGGAGGTTTTGGTTCCTGTTTAATCCTTTTCTTTATAAAAGGGGCGTGTTTATTATATACGGAAGTAAACGTATCAATCCAAAATTCAGCTGCTTTATTTGGATCTCTGATTTGATAAATGAGGTCAAATTGTGCTTCAGAAAGGTCAGTAAGGTAATCTTCTTCTTTAAAGTTTCTAAAGCTCCTGTAGTAAATAACTTTATGACCTACTTTTGGAATTTTTACACGGTTTTTGAACCAAGTAAGGCAAATTGGGTTGTGATCACTGCAACCATAGGGAGGGGAACAAAGTTCGATAATGGATTGTTTTGCATTTGTGTAAATATGATCTATTAGAGTAGCGGAGTTTTCAGTTATGCGTGTTGGTCTATCGATTAACTGTTCTAAATTATGTGATATATAGTTTTGATACCACTTTGATTTTGTTTTTAAGAGATCAATGTTGAAATCTCCTAATATGATTGTCTCATAACTTAGAATGGTTACTTCATCCATTATTGCATTAAATCTGTCCTGCCAATCAATGGTTTCTGATGGGTTTCTATAGACAAAGCCTATTGCAAGCGGTTGACTATTTTTCATACTTATTTCAATCCAGACAGATTCAACACCATAATTTTCAAAATTAACTAGCCTTTTACATTTTAATGAGGAAGCATGATATATAAGTAAGCCAGTGGATTTTGGTTTATAGGGGTCTAGTCGCATTATTTGGTATCCTGGCATGTCCATTTCTGCATCTGATATATGAGAAGATAACCGGGATTCAGAAAAACAAAATACATGAAAACTGTTTCCATCACTGCGAAGTATAGTTGCAATGTCATCTTTTTTGTTTATTGCATTATTGATGTTAAGGTACCCTACACGAAGTCCATGTTTGGATGGCCATATGTCTGAAGTCCTAGGCATGTTGCAGTGTATAGCACTAGGTATGGCTTAAATAGAATGGTGAGAGGGAACACTAAATAAATCACTACTTATTTACAAAACAAATATTCACTTTCTAAACCAGTGGCCTAACTATTGAAATTCTAATAATGATATGGAAAAAAATCATATAAAAAATCAGAAGACAAGGTGAGTAATCAAACAAAGGATCAAATCTAAAAATCGCAAGTATCAAAGAAACCACGAATCAAAAAAAAAAAAAAAAAAAAAAAAAAAAAAAAAAAAAAAAAAAATTATGATTTGAAAATAGATTACAAATTAATCTGTGTAATTTTCACACAGCACAAGGTGAAAACCTATAGAGTATTTCAAAGACAAATAAGGGGAAAACTACGTGAACAATACCAAGAAACGTTTGTACGAACGTAAGCAAAACACTTAAAAAAAACAAAAAACCAACAGGAAAGCACAATCAGTCTGAACCCTCTTATGAGTAGGCAACTGCATCACACATCATGCGCGCTCTCTCTCTCTCTCTCTCTCTCTCTCTGTCTCTCTCTGTCTCTCTCTGTCTCTCTCTCTGTCTCTCTCTCTGTCTCTGTCTCTCTCTCTCTCTGTCTCTCTCTCTGTCTCTCTCTGTCTCTCTCTCTCTCTCTCTGTCTCTCTCTCTGTCTCTGTCTCTCTCTCTCTGTCTCTCTCTCTCTCTCTGTCTCTCTCTCTCTCTCTGTGTGTGTCTCTCTCTCTCTCTCTCTCTCTCTCTCTCTCTCTCTTCAGCGCCCCCTCCCTCTTCCTCCCTTCCTCTCTCTCTCTCACTCCCTCCGACTCCCACCCCCATGACCTCCCCTCTCCCACCGCCTCCACACACATACGTACGTGCGTGTTCATCCAAACCACGCAGACAATGACGCAGCAGGATTGTTCAAACCAGTAAAAGACATGCTATGAATACAATAATAGGCGCTTGACACTGCTTAATGTAATGCATTTACATATACATTCACAATTGACCATTATGTTGAATGTTCAACATGTGGGATGTCATCATGTTCAGCCAGTGCAAATAACGGGTCATGTCATTAGTGGGAAACATGGGCTGGGTACTGGACATTGAGTTCAGTTCCCGCTGGGCAGGGAAGACATCCGGGTTCCGATCGTAGTACGGTGACCCTGACTCTATGTCAGGATGTACACGGGGGTTAGGCAGTCTGTGTGGGGGTGGGTTAGTATGAAGCATTGGTTCTGGCTGAAAGCATCGATTCTGATCATTAGATTGCCTCACCAAAGAAGGGAAATGCTGCATGGACTGTAAAGGGGGTATGGCACGGTTTCTAACCTGGCCATTGTTGCAGCCAGGATCCTGTTGGCGCGGGAAGTCGGAACGATGGACAGGGGCATAGCTAGAGGCCTGGTTTGGGCCCTCTGTGTTAAAAGGAGATTGACAATGTGAATAGTAACTACGCTGGCTAACATTACCAATAGGAGTAGAAGGGTTATTTGACAAACGGGCATCAGGAGCATTCTTATGGTTAGCTTGTGAGGAATAGTTGGATGGGTAAGCATACCAGGTATCACGGAAGCTGGGGACAGGCTGGGAGGTATGAGGATTACCGTGAGGAGCGGAGTGCAACTGCTGGTTGGGAGACATGTCAGAGAGGATGGCATCGTTAAATCCGACATTGCCAGCATTGAATCTGAAATGAAAATCCCGTGAATATTTGTTCCCTCCCTGCCGACCGTTTGGCAAATCCCGCTCTGTCTGGTGACCTCTGCGCTGTGGCAGTGTGTCTACCAGCCAGTCCAAGACAGTGCTCTTGAATTTAGAGGCCAGCTGAGCTGTACCTTTAAAACTGGGGTGGGTGAGGTCTTTGTACATGGCCAGCTTAGGAGCACCAGAAGCGGCAATAAATGTGTCAGTGTTGTCTATAAAAGTAGCTTCAGACTGGGAACAAGCTTCTCTAAGATTTCGGTTTGTGGGGAAAACAGAATTATTCAAATTGTGTCTGCCCTTTGCTGGAATTAAGGAGCTGAATGCTATTTTTGAAGTAGGGAAAGCTTGATGACACAGGTTAATCAACTGTGTCCATTGTTGAACTGTGACCTGTCCTGACGGGCAGTAATTTATGCCAACATGAACGATTAGGGCTTTGACTTTGTGATTAGCTGATTGACGGATAAGCCAATGCTCTAAGTCATGGGTTGAAATTCCTGACACACAGATTTTAGACATATTATAAGAGCGTAACGCTAGTCTCTTGGGGTCCAGGTACTGCAAGACAGAGTCACCAATTAAGAGCGCAGACACTTGATCATTCACAGATATAGAACTTAAGATATCATGGGGAGAGAGTTTGAGTCTTGTTTTATCGGATTGAGAGTTTACATTATCTGCTTTAGCTTTCTGCTGATGTTGAGAATACATGTCACTGGATGCATTTTCACATAAATCACTACTAGACAAAGGAGCAAAAACATTACTGACAGGAATGGAATAGTCAATCGTAAGATGAGCAGACGAGGAAGCGTCATCACAAACGCCAGGTTTGGCAGGAAGGGCTGCTGTATCAGAGAGTGAGGCACTGGGTGTGTTTAATTCAGTGGGCATAGTGCCTTCATTAGCAGGATCTGTGAGCGGTGGGGACTTGACAGGATGTGAGGAAGGCTTCCCACTCTCCACACAGCTGTTGTCACTGCCATGAACAGTTGATTGCTGAGCTGGCCGTGGGTTAGCAGGTTTGGCGAGAAGGCATTCCGCATTATTCAGGCTGTCAGTCGGAGAAGTCGGCTGAGAAACTGACAGATGAACAGGTTTAGCTGTGTCGTCTGCACTCCCTGAGACCGCTTCTTTGAGGCTGAACTGCGTGCTGGTGTCAACTGTTGACTTCGTGGATTTTACTTGTTTAAGTTCTGAACGAAGGTTGCCAAGTTGGGATTTAAGCCATTTGTTTTCTTTCGTTAAAACATTAACGGAGTCCTTCAACTGGAAAATTGTGATTTCTAACTCACTGATTCTTGAGTTGAAGGAATCCCTGTCAGATTTAATATGGGATTTTAGTTCATTTTTTGTCGCCGTTTTTGCATCCTCAATCAATGAGAAAAACATATTTTTCATGTCTTGCTGGGAAGCATCTAGATCATCCACTTCTTCTTTCAGCTGGTGAAATTCTTGTCTATACAAGTGGACTGAGGAACGCGAAACTTTGTTTTGGTTTTGTCTGAGACAAAGAGTCCGTCTGCGAAGTCTTTTACTTCTGGGTCCTAGAGGTGTTGCCTTGAATGTCTTTGACTTTGTCTCGGTGGAAGATAGTAGCGCTGATGCGGAGGGGGTAGGTGTGTGCAGCACAACTTGCTGAGGGGTGCACTGACCGGGACTCATCAGGTGAAGGTCACTGACAGACACCGGTGGTGACGTTTCCTGTTCTGTGACTGCTCTTGGGTCTCCACAGGGACTTGATCCATCCTGGGGGTCTGTCACCGCTGCAGGTTCCCAGTGAGGGTCCATTGTGGAGGTGGTCAGGGACACGGGGCCAAGGGGATGGACAAACGTAAGAGGCACGTGAAGGGTGGAGGAAGTCAAACTGTCGAGGTCCTTGTTCAGCAGAAATGCACTGACGATATGTTTTAGTTTTTCACACTCTTCAAGATCCCAGAGGGAGCAGTCTCTTCCTTGACACAGCAGTGTGCCCGAGTCTTGATCAGTTACAAAATAAAGAGTAACAGTAATTCTTTTCGTTGATTTCCAAAAAAGACGTATGGTGGTTTTAGCTAGAGCAGTGGGAAGGTCGGTGATCCAGTGTAAGGAAGGAAATGATAATATCTGATCGTTTCGGTTGTAATCAGTCACTTGTAGTTTAAAGGAGCTGTCAGAGATCGCTGAGTAACGATACAGAAGAACATTTCGCCAAACACATAATTCCTGTACTCCGCACCAAAAACGTTTTTGTATTATGTCAGCGGTGTGAAGAAGTTTCTTTTTGCTTGAAATTTCATTGTTTTCATGTGCCTGTGGGTGTTCGTTTACGGACGTTTGTTCTGACATCATGCAGTTCAAAAACACAGAATCACTCCGCACATACGCACATGTGTCAGCAGTGCCATACTCATTGACTTTACACACGGAGCATCGTTTCACAGAACAGTGTTCAACATTCGACGACGGTCATGGCAGCGCACAACTATTTTCTCAGATACGCACGTGCACCACACTTCTTTGCCGGGGATTTGAAAATGGAATCGATTGATCGTTCACATCTTCTGAATTAAGTATAAAAAACGAAAAAGCAATTAACACAAAATCCAAAAACGATCAGCAAGAACTAACAACACCAACTAATGGACAGTACCTTCATACAACTTCCTGCAAAACAATTCACACATATGTCATCTGGAAGTTGAACAACTTTCACATTTTTTTAGGACACCACGAAGAGTGCGACTTCCTTTTCCTTGTGTGTGTGTGTGTGTAAAGGGAAGGAACTTAGTGCAAAGCTCAATCCCTCCGAACTCAGCGAAGAGTTCTCTCTCCTGCTACTCCTTCACCATCAAAACTTGTTTAGCGCCTTGCAGCTGGGTGAGGAGTGATGGACTGGTTGGCCGTCTGGCCAACTGAGTGAGTGACTCGGACTTTTATGCAGGTACGTGAGAGAGAGAGAGAGAGAGAGAGAGAGAGAGAGAGAGAGAGAGAGATTACACAAAGAAAAGCAAGATCTAGCAGGCGCACTCTCCTGTGTGCCCATACCCATCGCACACCCCCACTCCCCTACCCCACCCCAACGCATGCATGCACGCACCCACGCACTCACGCACGCACCCACGCACGCACACACGCACGCATGCGCTCACGCACACACACACACACACACACACACACACACACACACACGCACACGCACACACACATGCATACATCATTTTCTTTATCCCTCTCCCCTCCCACCCACTCCCACCCCCTGCCTTTTATTTTCCTGCAAATCTTTGCCAAGTCATTAATATGCTGATGGAGGAATTGTTGCACTTGTTTTCTCCCACTACTGATGGAGGAATTGTTGCCTGCACTTGTTTTCTCTCACTACTGATGGAGGAATTGTTGCCTGCACTTGTTTTCTCCCACTACTGATGGAGGAATTGTTGCCTGCACTTTTCTCCCACTACCACATTGTTCAGCATAATTATTATTGCTTGGTCAATCAGTGGGAGACTCTCTCACGAGATCCAAGTAAAGACCGTCTTCCACAATTCTTAGCTGCTGAAAATGCTTGAATGACTTGACACTTGAGCTGACCACTCTGACTGTTGACACTTTTTGATCTCCCTTGCATCCTTCAATGGATCCTCAATCATCGGCTCAAAGCTTTACCATTATATTTTATACATGGTGTTTCGTTTTTCAGCTGCTTGTTCCTTTACCACACTTTCCTTTCGACTCCTTGATGGGTCCGATTCAACGAGTGAAAGGTATCAGATGCAGGCAATATCATTGAGACTGGATTCAATGGCCTCTGTACATCGCTAGTGAAAGATTTCATATTCAATTATATACTTTCTGGATTTTTATATTCGTTATTCCCACGCTCTGCCTTTAGTTTCCTGCAAATATTAAGTAAATCTGTTTTATTTAACGCTGTATTGCACTTTAATGTCGCATTATATTCTCGTGTAATCTGTTTTTGGCATTCTGTTGAGTTGTTTAACATTGCTGTATTGAATCGTGGCGAAGTGCGTTGCGTTGTTGTATTGTGTCGTTGCAAACTTCATAACATTGAACTGTACTGTGTTTTTGTAATTCATGATTCTCTTCTGTTTGACGATATTGAGGTACATATTACAGCACTTACCATACATACAGCGTCATACTGTATCGTGTGATATGGCGGTACGTGTAATGCGCTGTATTTTGTGCTTTACAGTCCTTTGCATTGTGTCACATCGTGTTGAAACTCCCATTGTATGGTAAGCCTATTGTATCGTACCGTATCCTGCTGCATTCAGTAATCTTGCATTACCGCCCATTCCATAGGAATATATGGCATTGTGTCGTATTGTATTGTCTAAGATTGTTGTATAGGATGTATTGTGTTGTATATTGCATTTTATTGTATAGGAGGGCGTTGTAATGTGTATATTGCACTACATTGTGTTGTATAAGAGTGTATTGAGTCGTTTTGTATTGTATTGTATAGCTGTCTCGTCACAATAGACTTCCACGTTTAAAATTTAGTCAGTTCTTCACAGCGGTACCGTTCAGCCATGGTACAACGAAGAGAAAGTCTGAGTTCCAAACCAAGTGCGTAAACCATGTAGCCGGGTGTCGCGTGAAATCTGGGAACGTGAAATCTGGGAACGTGATATCTGGGAACGCGTTCCCAAAATGTACTGTGAAATCTGGGAAGGCCCGTGATATCTGGGAACGTGGTCTTTCAGAGCTCAGAAGGGCAGAAAGAAGACGAAAAAAGAATGGATTTTCGAGATAAGGCAGGAAACAATTTATGTAGGTGCAATTGA
>JAMYXO010005997.1:0-14443 GCA_033310375.1 Conus canariensis | reverse complement strand
GCAATGAAGGCAAAGCACTCCATTTGACATTCCAGTTCTTCTGTAATCCTAAGAATTGAGTGAACAGTTGTGAAAGAATTTTGTTTTTGCCTGCTAAAAGCAACTGGGAGTAATGAAAGGGTTCTAAAAGCACTACAGCCATTTTAGGAATTGTCTCATCAGTTTCAGATCTGTTTATTGGTATGGAGCTAGTCTGACAATCACGTTAGTTCATCAAAACATCGTAACACATTAATAGCAAGTCAGAGAAAAGAAGAGAGAACTCACCTTTATCATATTCTTCATTAGTTATATAAGCCTCTGCACGGTCTATCAAAGCATCAACATTATCTGGATCCATTTCTAGAACCTGGTTGCATAATTCTAGTGCTTTACCAATGCTGCCCATCTGCAACACAATGCAAGACAGACAAGCTTGTCAACAAACTGCTTTCTGAGACAGTATTCAGGCAATTATCTTTCAATTAAGAGGGTTTTCATAATATTTATTAAAAAAATTAATCTGTATTAGATCATCTCAAAGTAGCAAGGTTATCTACTGCTCTCCATGAGGACTCCCCATACAAAGAACTTACATCATTTCTGTGTGTGCATGTGTGTGCATGTGTGTGTGTGTGTGTGTGTGTGTGTGTGTGTGTGTGTGTGTGTGTGTGTGTGTGTGTGTGTGAATGGAGTGCATATCAATCAGCAATGTCAAGACCATTGTGACAAGTCAATGTCAGAGGTTAATACAATTATAAGTCACAGCAACAAAGCGAGAAACCTTTCAAGAGCAGTACATTTTATTGTCTGTTTTGATCCGCTTTTCTTAATTATAAAAGCAAATCCGTGTTGACTTTCTCATTCACACACAGTACTGCAGATCATTCCAACATGTCTCAAAAGAAAAATGATCACAGTTCATTTAAACTGACATCAAACAATACAGCAGTTAAGTGTGCATTTCAAATTCTTAGTTTACTTTGTACCACTTACGTATGCAAAATTTTTTCAAACTTGCAAAACTTAACGAATAACTCGCACAGAAACAATAGGGTCCCTTCCCTCTCCCTTGCCTTGCTAGTGAGATATGCAGTTTGATAAGGGGCCTTCAACTTCCTCACACCCACACCCCTCCCTTATGTTCAAGTGACAATTCGAACTGGGCCCATGATTTCTTAAACCTGACTCTTCGTTTGCCTGAAGTACCTAAAAACAATCTAAAACTCTGGATTAGTAATGTTTTTATTTTCTCCCTCACACACACACACACACACACACACACACAACTATGATTATGATTCATTGATTCAAACTATCTTGCAGACATCACTTCATCCTGTACTTTTTGAAAGTGAATGTTATCTGCCTCCAGCATACTCTGAAAAAGGAGTATGAAACTCTAACACTGTCATTCAATTTGAAGAAAAAAATCATGCTGAATAAACTGTGGTAAGCCCATTTACAAAACCCATTTACAATCATCAAACTTACCCTAGAATAACAGTGACAGTAGTAAGACTTGGCACGGATGATAAATGGCACTATCGTTGGCTCCGTCTTCAGGATCTGTCCAGCTTTGTCTATACACTCCTGGTAATTTTCTTCATTTTTCAGATCCTTCGCTGCTGCAAGCTGCTTGGTCAGCTTCTTCACCTTCTTGTAGTGGGCAAAGCACTCTTTGTGGTCTGGGTCTAGCTTCAGGCACTCACGAATCTGCCTGAAAGCATATGTTTATACTTTATCTCTCTGAAGAAAGCCATGTCTAAGAGAGCTCTACATCAGGTCTATATTGCTACAATGCTTATGACCATTCACGTGCAACATTCTGAAAACTTAAGCTTTTAATTACATGTTTCTTTTCATACAATTAGTCACAAACAAATATGTTTAACATCCATTTGAAATTAAGATTTGGAGACCCATTTCAAATATATAAGCTACTGAAAAGTCTGATGAGGGCTACATGCCTTTATCACTGTTGTTGCAAGACACTAGATATAAAATTCCAAACCTTTCCACTGACATAGCATTTTCAGAATCCCTTTGAAAATAATTCCAAAACATTCCAGTCCAATAGCATCTCTTTTTCTCTTAAGCGTCTTTGAAAGTAACATTTTTTTCAGTACCTTAGCAGCACTTTCTCAAATCTCTTTTGAAGTAACATTTCCAAACTTTTTTCTTATTGTGCAATAAAACCATCATACTAAACATGGATGTAATGTGGATTATGGTCAAAGGATGAAGGGGAGGGGAAAGAGCACGGTAAAACATTAAATGATCAAGAAATCCAGTCTTCTCTGATTACAGTACAGTGCTCTTGAGGCACCAACATGCTTCTTGCAGCACTCACGTTCAAACAGCGCTGTTAAAATCATGACTGGCATAGTTCAACTGTACTTAATAAAGCACAAAACCAACAACCTGCCATTCCCGACTTGTGCACTTTCCAAAAGCAAACTGAAAACCGCTAACCAAAATTGCTCATTTTTGTGGTCTTGTCAGTTCAGTCAAATCTCCAACAGTTGACAACTGTCCTTCCTCAAACACCTTGCCTTGATTTACGATTTGTGATACACAAGACTCATATTTTCCCCCCAGAACTGAAGCCTTTGCTTGATGCTCTACCAGACAAAAATGGCTGAACAGTGTTCACCTACATATGTTCCCACCATTGAACTGGTCTGGTTAATGCATGCAGAAGCGCTGTGATACATCATAACAAACATGGGCGGCACTGCAATGAATGCAGGGTCAAGGAAACCTGTATTGGAAAAAAATGGATATGGTATGAGACTCCGATGATTAAGTTTTGTGCTTTTTAAATTTTCTTTAAAGCAGACTTCTTGCTCGAGTGTTTGCCTTTCTTGCCTCTGAAAATCAGGCGTGTTTCTTGGAAATCCTCAGATTCAAGGAGAGTTCTCCAGCTTGAATCACCTACATTCTCTCTCCTTCCCCAGTTACTCTGCACCCTTCAACCTGCTGTTGTATGTATTTATCATATGCGAGTCAAATGGATATCTTGCCTCTCTTATCATTGCTGTCAAACTGATACACAAGAATGGCCAATTTCAATTAAGCATCAGACAGAAACTTCTTATACACAACTGGCACATGAGCAAAAGAACTGTGAAGCACACTGCTGGAATTTATACTTGCAAAGGTGTACAACTGTCTATATGTGACTGTGTCAGTGTACACATCTATCCTCATATGATGTCCCCATTTCATTACTGAATGGTCAGTGTACACATCTATCCTCACATTATGTCCCCTTTTCATTATATCTTAAATTCTATTTCTCCATCTGATCGTGTTATACCATGGCCAACAACAACAACAACAACATATAAAATCATTCATGATATTCTGAAAACTACAATCTGTCTAGCTTACTTACTCAAGTGACTCCTCTTCTTCTCCCATCTGGTAGTGCAACAGACTGAGGCGTAAGTACCCTTTGGTGTTATCTGGGGTCATCTTAACTGTCTGTCTTAGCTCTCCGGTTGCTTTGCCCAATTCTCCCAGTGCCACATAGGCCTCTGCTCGCATTTCACGCAACTGTGTATGGGAAGGACAATGCTGAAACAGAAATACAGATGATGAGTGATGCTTAAGTCTCCTTCATGGCTGCACATACTGGTTCATTTTGTCTTAGTATTATGGAAGGAGGCCGCTGTCCTTGATTACTTGAATTCATGATTTGTTTTCTTCCCATCACTTGCTTTTTTTTTTACATTCCTTAACCCTCCTAACTCCACAATCCCACATGTTCTACAAATTCCCTGAACTAGCAGTATATGCAGTTGATGTAGTAAAACATAGGTGAGGCACTAAAGCATTCTTTTCTCAACTTGGCTCCTGACCTGTAATTTCACGGACAAATCCAATCGCTCAACAAAGCCATTTTTGCCATTCTTCTTTTATCCATTTCATTCCACATTATCCAGTAACTTCATATCAGTTTTTATCCAGTTTTCTAGCCTGAGGACTGCCATCTGCAAAATATTTCATACTTGTTCATTTTTTCATTTGGATCTGAAAAGCTTACAAAACACATTAGCAAAGCAAAATCATGAACATCCTGTGTGCTCAATGCTGTGAACACTGCGATTTATTCACATCCATAAAAACGTGTGTAGGGTTGCTAGGTAAAGAATCCTCTCGGACAGCAAATATTTTTCCATGGTACACAGGTGTCGGAATGTTACTAAGAAAGTAAAAATTCTGAATTCTGGCATGCCCCAAAGGACTCGTGCTATTTGCTTTGGCACATCAGCACTTAAAGAGGGAACTTATGCTTGATAAATTGCTGTGATTTCAATTAGTATTTCTCAGAATGTCTTTTTTGATGGATTTTGACACCCTTTCTCTTGGAAAATGGACTTTCAGTGTCTTTGCACTGTCACATAGGTCGGCAAGGCATACTGAAATGAGAATATGAGTGATAGGTACATACCTCAATCACAGGTCCCAGAACAGCAATGACATTTTCATACTGTTCCTGTTTGAACATTAGAGTGGCCTGGTCCACCTGGTGCTGCAAAGGCTGAATCAGCTGAAATTTCTGCTGCGCTTCAGCATTGTTGGGCTCCAGCTTCATCTGCCACAGGAAATGACGGAACCACGTTTAAATCAAATGAAAAGTGGAGAGTGTGGCTTAGTGAAAAACGCAAGAAAACCTGAGATATGGGGAGTTTGTGTTATACTCCCTGTTTGGCTAGTATACTTACCATGTCAGACCATAGCATTCAACGGCAGTTAGCCAGCTCTGTCAGGCCGAATTTTTTCCGTGGCCAATGCAGTCATAAGACAGTCACGTGATGTCACCCCACTTCCGGCCCCGGAAGAAGCCAGTGTCAACTTCCTATAAGTCATTCAGCGAGGCCTGGTGTATGGTGACCCCGAGAACCTTGGCGCCAGAGGGGAAGGTAGGGAGGGAATTAGAGTCTGACATGGTAAGTATACTAGCCAAACAGGGAGTATAACACAAACTCCCCATTTTGGCGTCATATACTTTACCATGTCAGACCATAGCAGAATTTAAAGGAATCGGAGGAGGGCGAGCGCCCTAGTGGTTCTTGGGGTTGACCGATATGGCTGCATTGGCCGCCACAAAGGAAATCCCCTTAGACCCATCAGCTCTGGTCATGCGGATATCCCTCAGGTAAAAATTAATGAAGGGATTTTCCGAACGCCAGTAGGCTGCCTCCAGCAGGTGGCGCACGGGGACAGAGTACTGGAACGCTGTGGAAGTGGCCAGTGCTCTGACCTCGTGGGCCCTGGGTGATAGGACAGGGAGATCCTTGTACGCCTGAGCGTAGGTAGATCTCACCGTCTTGGAGAGCCACCTGGAGATAGTTCCCGCCGAGATATCTCTAGTATTGTTGGGGTTGAGGGAGATAAGGAGTCGTCTCTGGGAGGAGCGCCTGGGGCGTGTGCGTTCCCAGTAGTACCTGAGACACCTGGAGGGGCAAAGGTCCATGTCTCCATCTTTTTCTCCCTTTCCCAAGATGTCAGAACTCCGGAAGGAACTTGAGAGAGACTGAGCCGTCCCTGTGGAAGGCGATATCTGTGGGGTCACCGCTGAGGGCGTGAATCTCACTTCGTCTTCTGGCCGAGGCCAGGGCGAGGAGAAAGGTGGTCTTAAAGGAGAGGAGGTCAAAAGGAATAGAAGCAATGGGTTCAAAAGGGGTTTTTCTGAGGGCATCGAGGACCGTAAAAAGGTCCCAGAGGGGAATGCGCCTAGGGGACTGAGCTTCCCGTAGAGCAACTCCTCTAGACACCTCTCTGAGGAGAAAGTCATTGTCAAAAGAAGGGCCCCCCAGTTGACGAATGGTAGTGCAGATAGCTGATCTGTAGCCCCGAATGGAGCCAGCCGACAGTTTAAGGGAAGAGGATAGGTGGGAGAGGAAATTTCCTATTTGGATGTTGGAGGGGCAGTAATGGGGAACAGAGTTATCTGAGCACCAGGTTATCCATCTCTCCCAACGGTAGTTGTAGAGGGATTCGGTGCTGGCTCTGCGAGATGCCGAGGCGAAGTCCCGTAATCCCTGAGAGGCCCCTGCCCCGGCTAGTGTGTCTAGGACGGACTGGGGTCTCTCCGAGTGGGGGGTAGATGCAGATGTTCGCAGTTGGGCTGGCATAGAAGCCACGCGTGTAGGCGAAGCATCTTGGGATTGGAGTGAGGAAGACCTGACCGGGGTTGTCTCAGCATGTCCCAGCGAGGGCTGAGCCGGAGGGGGGGAACGTGGGTGAGGGACTTGGGGTCCGGGAACCAAGACTGGGTCGGCCACCATGGCGTTACGAGGATCAGCCTGGGTCTTTCCAGCCTTGCCTTCCTGATCACCTTGTGTAGGATGGGGAAGGGGGGAAAGGCATACGCCAGTAGGCCCGTCCCGGGGAGGGATAGTGCGTCGACTGCATCCGCCTGGGGATCTGGAACGGGAGAGACGTACAGGGGCAGGTGATGGTTGAAGCTGGTGGCAAACAGGTCGATCATGGGCACAAACCAATGGTTGCGCGACACCAGCGAAGGAGGGCCTCTGTTCTGAGGGAGAGGCCTATGGAGCGGGCCTCTCCCCCTTTGTTGACATAGCAAGCTACCGACGTATTGTCCGTGAGGAGGAGAACAAGTCGGTGCGCGACCTTGTGCTGGAGTTGGAGAAGGGCTAGCCTGACCGCTTCCAGCTCCCACTCCCCGAGGCGTGACTGTCCTCCACGTGGGCCCCCCAGCCCAAGTTGGAGGCGTCTGTATAAAGTTCCAGTGGTTGGGTTGGGTTGGGAGGGAGATGGGGACCCCGGTGGAGAGAGTGGCTGGAGTGAGCCGCTCCTCCGTCGCCGAAATGAACCAGTGTCCGAGGGGAATGACCTGGTCCCAGCGGTCGGAGGTCTGTGACAAACGTCGGCGGAACTCCCTCTGAAGTTGGCGTTTGGGGACCCGCCGCAGGGGAATGAGGGGAGACAGGGACTCCATCATTCCTAGGAGGGAGGACAGGGTTCTGGCCGAGGTGTGGGGTGCCTGTGACAGGCAGGAGATGAGGTCCACTATGCGTGCAGGCCTCTCCGGGGTCTGCCAGACGAACCGTAGGAATCGTCTGTGGGCCGGGTGAATCAGGATCTGAAAAATAGGCGTCCTTCAGGTCTACGGATGTGGCCCAGTCGCGATGATGGATGGAGTCTCGGATCTGGGTGGGGGTCTCCATCTTGAACTTGGTGGGCCTGAGGAACTTGTTGAGGGGCGAAAAATCTAGAATGGGCCTCCATCCTCCCGAGGCTTTTGGGATCACAAAGAGTAGAAGCCGGGGTTTGGGTGGGAAATCTCCGAGATGGCCCCTCTTTTGAGGAGGTCTTGGACTTCCGTGCGAAGAGCTTCTGCTTTGGCGGGGGAGGGTTCGTTGGGGGAGGGAGGGGGAGATAGCATGAGGGGGGGGACGCTCGTGGGCCCAAGGAAGGCGAAACCCTTCCTGTAGCACCGCCACTATCCAGGGGTGAGGCGTATGCGTCTCCACTGGTGGGCATGCCGGGAGAGGCTGCCCGCCAGGGGGGGCGAGGGTCTGGGCTGGTGGGTGGGGGATAGGGCGAGGGGGGGTGCTACCTGATCTAAGTCCCCCTCGGGCTGTCTCCCTAGTCAGCTCCGGGAGCGTGACTGTTGGCCTAACCGAAAATTTTGCTGATGGGGTTTTGGCTTAGGCCTTGGGAGAAGATTAGGTCGCTTGGCGGGCCGTGCGGTGCGGGAAGGCGATTGTCTGGGATAGGGTCTGTGCCTGGGGAAGGAACGAAGTGGGGGTCTAGCAGGGCGTGGCGGTGGCCTGGGCGCAAAGGACACAGCCTGCTTGCGTTCCTCAACTGCTTGTGCTATGACGTCAGCCGAGTAGTCGCCAAAGAGCGACTGGACCTGGCCCGGGATGCATCGCAGGGCTGCCTTAAGCGTCGGGGAGAGAGAGGTCCGCGCCAGCACGGCCTCTCTCGCGACCAACAAGCAGTTGAAGTGGCTTCTGGCTGCGCTGTCCGCCGCAGCCGAAAGGTGATGCGAAATCCTGTTAACTAGGTGTCGCATGAAAGGATCGCTGAACAAGCGAGGGTCAGGCTCTTGGTGCGCCTCAGAGCCCGGGTCCCCCGGTACTGGGATGGCACCATCGTCCTCCGGCCATAGAGCCTCCGCTCGCTGAAGGGGCATGTCCAAGTAGGTGTGTCCCGCCGTGGTGTGGAGGATGCCCATCCTGGCTACTCGGACCCATTCCTTTAGGTTCTTAAAGGAGATGGCGCCGGAAGTAGGGGGGGGCAGGTGGGGGATCAACCGACGGTCCGACTGGGAAATGCCCATCTCCCTGGTCACGGGATTGTCCGTAAACAAGGAGGCGACTGAGGGGTTCTTGGGTAGATTGGTCTAGATCTCTGGGCCGGGGGAGAGGGAGAGAAATTCGTCAGCGGGTGCGGCCTCTCTCCTAACGAGGTCTGGTCGCCACCGTTCTATCGTGCGGACATCGTACAATGAGGTGGGGGCTAGCTCCTCGTCATCGTCCGCCTCAGGGAGGTACTGGTCCTGAGAGGGTTCATAGCACCCGTCTTCAGGAGGTAAGTCGAGGGGTGCCTGTAGTGTGTCCCCGGTGGCCCTATAATCGGCGGCCGGGACATCGTCCTGCCGATAGGACAGCGCCCGAGGAGGGAGACCAAGGTCGACCCAGGTAAGTGAGGCCGGGTGCCACATTCGACCATGTAGCTGGTCGTGCTGGGTGTTGGCGTTAAGCCACTGGTCTCTCTTGGGGGCATAGAGCCACCGGTCCCCGGGGAGGTAAACGGGCTGTGGCGGCCCTGGGGAAAAACCATGGTAGGTAGGCCGCACTCAAGGTCTGACCAGCGCGTTGGGCGAATGCGTAGGTCAGACATCCGCCGAGTCGTAGCCACGAGACCCTCTTCTTCTTGTAGGCAGAAAGTCCCCGGGGACCCGGGTAACCTGAATCACTGTTGGGGGGGGGCTTGAGAGGCCGTGGCCTGTCGTCCCCGTCCAGGTCTGTGCACTGCACCATACACGTCCTTGGAATGGGCCTGGGAGGGCCATAATGGTATGGAGGAGGATGCGGAAGTCGAGCCCCCAACCCGCGAAAGTGCGGATTGGTCAGGATGCGGTCCCGTGTTCCTCCCCCTGGAGGAATATGTCAGGTTACCCTTGGTCCCGCTGGTAGATCCTCCCCCCGGAGGAGCGGGACCGCGGACGTTGCCCAAATGGGGATCCGAAAGGTCGGTTCCCCAACGTCCAATACCCCTAGGGAAGAAGGTGACGTTCGATCGGGGTAGGTCGACCGTCCTTGTGCATGGGCACGGCCGGGCCCATGGCGCGGCGTGCCCGCACGCCCAGGATTATGGACACCACCGAGGTCGTGCGTCGGGGTGACCATAAGGCTGCTTCCGGAGTCGAAGCGCTCCTCGAGCTCAGGTGTTGGCTGCACCTGTGCCCGGTGGGGCCGAGCGCTATGAGTGCACGTATCAATTTGGGGGGAAAAAGAGATACGTGACTCATCAAGGCGAGTGACGGATGGTGATTCCATCCCAGATCCGTCACCCGTGCTGGTCCGCGGCTCGGCAAGGTGCCCCGGGGGCCGAGATTCGCGTGACTCAGCATGATAGTTAGAAGTCTCCGAGCGAGTCCGTAGGCTAGAGGGCAAGCTGGCCGATGGAGAAGGGGTGGGGGAGGGCGAATTCCGTTGGCTAGTCTTTGCTCGGCCGGGCCCCTTGAGGGGAGCCTTGCCATTAGACTTTCTGGGCAGCACCTTGAGGGGAGCTTTGCCCTTAGACTAGCAGGCAGATCAAATGAAAGGCATTTTGAAATGGTGGCCGCTTGCCTATCAGCCTTGGGACGCCGCGGTCGTGCGTCCGTCGGTTTGGTAGACGAGGAAGATCACGCGTCCCTTCCGCGGAGAAGTCGTCTCTGTCTACCCGAACCGTACGTTCATCAGTGCGAACGGATTGCTCCGAGATGGAATCGACCCGCGGGTTCTCCGGGAAATTGAGCGAACTCCGAGCAGTGGAGTGGCTCGACCCGGCGGTGTCCTTCACCATGTTGGGCACAGGTGGATAGAGCAAACCCGGAACACACGACCGCAAAGAGGAGACAAGGTGGCCGATCGAGAAAATCAATTAATCTCGATCGTCCGTGTGGTGTCGTGCAAAGTGCTCGAGAGATCGACTGAAAACTCGAACTACCCGTACACGCCACCGGTCGTGTGACTGGTATGGCTATTAATAGCAATCTCTACACGTGGAGTATCACTGTGTATAGGTGTGATAGTTCTTGGGCACTAAATCTTAATAAGCAGATCAGTGTCACACACCCTTACTCGAACACGTTCTACCTGTGAAGGGTAAAGAGTACAGGTGTGATAGTTATTGAGCCCTAAACCTTAATATGCGGAACCAGCACAAAATGCGTGCTGAACCCGAGGCTCGGCAATATGGTGGGGGAACACGACCGGCGAGCGGTGCCGACGATCGCGAGTAACAAAGTCGCGAGAGTGCCGGTAAAAGAGACAAATCTTTAATAAATACGCTCCCGAGAGTGCCGGTAAAAGAGACAAATCTTTTAATAAATACGCTCCCACCAAGAGCCTCACACGGCAAAAATACTCAGGGTCTAGTGCAAGCCGGAACCAGCACAAAATGCGTGCTGAACCCGAGGCTCGGCAATATGGTGGGGGAACACGACCGGCGAGCGGTGCCGACGATCGCGAGTAACAAAGTCGCGGGAGTGCCGGTAAAAGAGACAAATCTTTTAATAAATACGCTCCCGAGAGTGCCGGTAAAAGAGACAAATCTTTTGATAAATACGCTCCCACCAAGAGCCTCACATTTGCAAGCCACAACTGAATCAAGTATAGAACAAAACACAGCAAAGTTAACACAAAGGCAAGTATAGGCGAGACAGAGCACAAGACTTATCTTGCTTTGACGGCAGGCCGAAGATGAATGACTTATAGGAAGTTGACACTGGCTTCTTCCGGGGCCGGAAGTGGGGTGACATCACGTGACTGTCTTATGACTGCATTGGCCACGGAAAAAATTCGGCCTGACAGAGCTGGCTAACTGCCGTTGAATGCTATGGTCTGACATGGTAAAGTATATGACGCCAAACTGTGGTTCCAATCTTACACTCGGCATGCCCCCTCCCTCCCCCCCCCCTTCTCATCCTGTCCCATCCCACCCCTTTCACGTTTCCAAAGAAGAAAGAAAACAAACAAACAAACAAACAAAACAAAACCTATAGCAACAAAAGGACCTGCCCCTGGCAAACATTCTGTACAAACATCATACCTTTCAGACATGCAAGCATACACACACAATCAACAACAACAAAAAAAGTGGATAGTGCTGTGCTAAGGTAATATGATCTCTCTGGCACAGAATTTCCTACAGAAATCTGTTGAGACAACAGAGGTTATACAATTTGTCTAGATCAATGACAAATGTTACAAATAAAATGCATACATGTACTGAACAACTACATGTAAACAAAAAGTGATTATTTTGCAGCCATGTACTGCACACACACACACACACACACACACACACACACACACACACACACACAAATCATAATTTTTTGCCCCACTGAATCAAAAACAGAGTCAGGTATGTCTGGTCCATAATCACGTGTTTGTGTGTGTGTGTGTGTGTGTGTGTGTGTGTGTGTGTGTGTGCAGCATATGGCTGCAAAATAATCCCTTCTGCATGCACAATAACAAATGTGTATGTACATATAGTTTGTGAATTTGTATGTCCACTATGCACATACATGTGTATGCCTGTATCAGTGTATGTTTGTACAGATATAAAAAGAGTGACTTTAGATGTATTCAGTCAAGCATATACTTTCATGAAGAGTCAAGTTCAAATCAGATGCACTGATCACCTTTCATAATTACCTTTTCCTTTAGTTGTCGTTATTAATCTAACATTTACATTACTACAAAAGCATTTTGCAGAGTGCTAGACAAACTTCTGAAACATGGGTATTTAAAAAAAAGAAAAGCATACACAAAAGAGATTGCAGGTCCAAGCAACACAAATTTTGTATTAAAAAAGTGTAGTTAAGGAAGTTGTCTGAGGTGCATGTGTCTGTTGTTGACGTAACTAATCATAGCAGTATTTCACTTTCAGTTCCCAAATCTGGAATCAATGTACAATTAATTGAGACTACACCTTTCTTGGCAATCTCACAAACTGCTAATGTGGTTTCAAGTGACTGCAAACAGTAACACACCAATATATTCTACGCTGCTTTCTGAGCCATCACTACTGATTTAGTAGTGCCTGAACCTCTAAATCAAGTACAATCCTGTTATGTAGATAGTTCTTTGTCACTACTGCTTAGTGTCCAACTTGATCGCTGATTTTTTTTTCTCTCTGTTTCCTCAAATCAAACGATTGCAAATGGAGGCCACCAGGGCTTTAGCAGATGCCTCAAACTGCCACATCTTTCAAGCCTTCCTGAATTCCTCTCATATGACCTGCATGTGAACGATACGTAGGTTACCCTTGACGAGTAGACTGGGATGTTAAAAGGAAAAAGCATGGATCTTGTAATGAAAAATATTCTCACCACTTGCTGAAAGTCTTCCTGTGCTTCTTTCAGGTTCCCTTGCTTCAGCAGTATGTTTCCCCTCTGAATTCGAGCCTGTAACAGCAAATACTATACATAACGCAACTTAAAATAATAAAAAAGAAATAAGAAATGAAAAAAAAAAGAGAAAAAAAAAGAAGACAGAAAAACACTGGTCAGTGCAACCTTGCATTAATCTTTTTTTCAACATCACCAAATCATGTATGTGTAAATTGCATAACAGGTATTCCACCCTTTCATAAGTTAGGGAAACAAAAATTACAATGCGCAAACACAGTCTGTCAAAAACATACTGTCTTCAGTATACGTTTCAATTTTGATCATTTACAGTACAATAACTCTCTTTCTTTGTAACAGAACTTACAGCAGTGAAATCTGGACGTAGTTCTAACACTTTGTTCAAGTCAGGAAGCGCAGATCGGGACTTTCCAAGAGCCAGATACACTGTCGCTCGTCGGAAGTAAGTCAGGTAGTTCTTTGGATCACCATCTGCAAAAAATGGCTCATCAAATGAATGATCTGGATCTGCAAGTCCTTCTCATATATTTTGTGATGAGCAACTGAAAAGACAAATACTAGAATAACATGCCCCAAACACAAATACAGGATACTGAGTGATTGCGCTTAAAGGCTGAATCATTTGAGACAAACAATATTTGAACAAATCACTGTCAGGTTGCCCTACAGGGCAGGAATTCTTTCCTCCAGTAAATACACAATAAAATGACTTAAAATGTTTAATTATGCTTTCACCAACACTACTGTTCAAATTACAGTACTGAATCATGGGTGTAACTTTTGATCTGCAAATCACAGACAGCCAGCGATTCAGGACCAATGGAGACCATTACATATTATAACTCACAGAAAAATGACAGACATGCAATGGTGCAATAACTTTTTAATTCTATGTCATAACAGAATTTACCAGCCTGGTTTTTCACACACACACACACGCACGCACGCACACACACACACACACACACACACACACACACACACACACACACACACACACACACGAAAAATCAATAAAGTTAAAAGAAAGAAAAAATCTTTTGAGTTTGAATGTCAGACCTTCATCCTATATTCTGATCTTGTCTCTTAAAACAAACAAACAAACAAACAAAAATGACAGTTTGTACCATAAAAACCAGAGAATGGAGGGTTTTCATACATTTGAACTTTGTGTATAAATCTCTGTATACTGACCTACAGCAGCATGGTAATGGGACAAGGCATCGGCCAGTTGTCCAGCTGCTAAGAGCTTCTTTCCCATTTCCAAGTGCTGTTCCACATCACTCTGTTGGGCACCAACAACAGCTGTAAAAGAAAAACTACTAGTTTAACATACCAATCAATTTCCTCTAACCTGCTTTGATTATTTCCTTTCTCATCCTTCGTTTAATAAAAACCTGGAAAGATAAAGATGGATATGAAAGGATGACCTAAATTTGCACACACACACACACACACACACACACACACACACACACACACACACACACACACACATACACACACACACACACACACACACACACACACACAAAAGGCAAGAGATCTACAGCACAAAAGAAACTCCCCTTTTGACAAGAATTTGGCCTTGCTCAATCAGAGATTCCCAAAACAGAAAATTGTTTGGTTCAAAATAATAAAAGAGAAGCTAGACAGAAAATCATCATGGCCTTCTATTCTGATGACAGGTGATGTTTTACACTCAGAGAGAGAGAGAGAGAGAGAGAGAGAGAGAGAGAGAGGGAGAGACAGTGAGAGGTAGAGAGGTGGGGTGGGGG
This sequence comes from Conus canariensis, assembly GCA_033310375.1. Lineage (NCBI taxonomy): Eukaryota > Metazoa > Mollusca > Gastropoda > Neogastropoda > Conidae > Conus > Conus canariensis. Next base: position 52 of record JAMYXO010005997.1, on the reverse strand, counting down.
TGGGGGAGGGTGAGAAATGTAATGAGAAAAGTAAGAACTCGGACTTAATGAC
>JAMYXO010005996.1:0-14445 GCA_033310375.1 Conus canariensis | reverse complement strand
TTAGCTAAAAGTCCAATTGGCAAATACTTATAATAGGTAACAGTCAGTATTGAGAAAAGAAGAGGGTTTTTTTTTTTGTTTGTTTGTTTTTGGTGTGTGTGTTTTGTTGTTGTTGTGTTGTTGTTGTTGTTGTTGTTGTTGTTGTTTGTTTGTTTGTTGTTTTTTTTTTTTGGGGGGGGGGGAGGGGGTGGGGTGGGGTGGGGGGGTGGGTCATCTTTGGTTAAGTGGACTTGCCATTTTTGTGTTATAGCTGTAGATAAGTTAATTCTTTTGACTCGTTGTATTAGCCTTTTTCCCGGCCCCAATTTTTTTTTTCCGTCTAATATCACGTAATGTGGAAAGACGTAAAACAAAACAACAACAACAACAGAGAGAGAGAGAGAGAGAGAGAGAGAGAGAGAGAGAGAGAGAGAGAGAGAGAGAGAGAGAGAGAGAGAGATGACGATGGTGATAATCCTTTCTTTAAGGGTAATAGATAAGCAAATATATGCTTTTTCTTACATCCGGCCCTTGCCCAGCAGGGGGACTAAGAGTGACTAGCAACTAAGAATGATTAGCTCCTAAACCGTAAAAACAATCATACTTAACTTGAAAAAAAAATACATAAATAAACATGGATGACCTGCTTCTGCATCAACATTCACGTATACATGAACTTAAACAAACAGGACAGACATTGAAACAACAATCGAGGATACATGAATTAATAACGAAAAAATGAAAACGGAAAAAAGAACACACACACACACACACACACACACACACACACACACACACACACACACACACACACACACACATACACACACACACACACACACACCACACATACGCACGCACACATCCATACACACACACACACACACACACACACACACACACACACAGATAGCGACCCTCCTATTAGTCAAAGGAGAGAGAGAGAGAGAGAGAGAGAGAGAGAGAGAGAGAGAGAGAGAGAGAGGGCTTTTACAATTTTTTAAAAATCCAATATTAGTATACCACCGACTATGGTTTTAATGAATAGCAACAACGTGTCAGTAAGAGCATTATGCACACGAGAGAGAGAGAGAGAGAGAGAGAGAGAGAGAGAGAGAGAGAGAGAGAGATACGGATACGGATACGGATGTTTTATTCATATAGGCCATGGCCCCTAATGAAGGGGGTGTTGAGATCAAATCGTTTCAGACAGAAATAAGCAAATCATCAAACATCTAGGCATCCACAATTAAAAGCATACACGATATGAAACAACATACAACAACCAATACCTAACTACATGCTATACTTCGAATTTTAAATGCCTTGTACAATAGTAGAAAGAAACTCGTGGAGAGCGTGGCAGCAGAGAGTCCTCAGAAGAGAAGCCCCCTTCAAGCAAGTGTTTCGGCCCTTATCTCCTGACACTCTAGGGGGGTTGGGCCACACCCGGTTCATGACTCCGGATGTCCCTCTGCTGCCCCTTTTTTTCCCATCTTGGGACGAGCCATGGCTGGGATTCGAACCCATGACCCTCTGGACATGCTCATTTTCCACTTAATGACTCACGCTTTAAACACTGAGCCACAGGGACACCTGATATTTGTAGGGAAATTAAGCCTTATGAAGTTCACTTTTGTTCCTCCTTGACCAGATCCAGCTTGAACACCTCTCTGCCGCTTCTGCCATTGCTTTCAGGGCTCTGTTTTTTTCCTTCCCTGCAACTGAGAGCTGTTTCATGAGGCTGTATGCAGACGTTCCTACAAACCCCCTAGCTCCAATTTCTGCAGTGAGGACTTTGACCTGATAGCCTTCTCTCCTCAGGCTGTTTGCCAGATCAGCATACTTTTCAGTCTTGTAGATTTGAGCTGCCTCCATTCTGTTCTCATATGGCACCGTGAGCTCGATCATGATCAGCTGCTTGGTTGACTTAGAGTGGACTTTTATGTCTGGTCTCATGCCACTCTTGCTGATGATCTCTGGGTGACTCTTCCATTCTGGGAGGTCTGCAGTGCACTCCCAGTCATCTGCCCCGTCCAGCAGACTCTGCCTGCATGTTTCGAGTGGCACTGTTGTTCTTGGCCATGATTTGCTGCCTCCTGCCGTGAAGAATGTTGCGGGTGCTTTTGGAGTCCTGATTTTCCCTTTTGTGGTGTTGGTACTAGCCCAGACTACTTGTACAATTTCTTTGAGCACTTGGTTGTGCCTCCATGTGTACCTTCCTTGAGCCAGGGCTACTTTACATGAGCTTAGGACATGCTCCACTGTTTGTTTTTCATGGCAGAGGGGACATGCAGGATCGTCTGTTTTCCCCCACTTCACCAGGTTTGCATTTGAGGGCAGAAGGTCATATGCAGATCTGAGAATGAAGCTGATCCTGAGAGGGGCCATGTGCCAAATGTCATTCCAAGTGAGACTTCTTTGGAGTGCATTCTCCCACGTTGTCCATTGCCCTTGCTGGCTCTGCTGGACTGCTTTTTGGAGTCTTTTTTGGTCTTCTTCTTTTCTCATCTCCTGAATCATCATGTCTCTTTTGGCTTTTCCTTTGGCCTTTGACCACCATTCAGTTTTGGTCACCCCCAGTCCTTGTCTGTTGGTCTGTGTGTGTCCTGTTATTTCTCTGATCTTGAGACTTTCTTTTGCAGAATCCATCGCCTCTTGAACTTTCCATTTTCTGCCTGTCTTCAGCTGGGGCTTGATTGCTTCTACCACCTTGTCTCCTGAGTCCTCCAGCATGCTTTGAAGTCTGATCTTCCCTGCTTTGTATTCCTCCAGGATGGATTTCAGGGGTAGTTTTAGCTTTGCTTGGCGACAGTACAGCGCTATGTCAGTCAGACAGGATGGGACACCAAGCCATTTCCTTGTGAACTTGTTGATTTTGGCTTCCATTGCCTCCACTATGCTGGTGCAGATGTCGTATATCATCAGAGGCCATAGCAGCTTTGGTATCAGCATGAACTGCAGACACCAGACCTTGTATTTGCCAGGGAGCCCACACTGGTCAATGGTCTCCAAGCCTTCCTCCGCCATCTGCTTGGTTTCTTTTGCTCTTTGTGTGTCTTTCAGCGTATCATCATACCATCTTCCAAGGCTCTTGACTGGTTCTTCTGTGACTGTTGGAATGGCCTGGTTGGCAACACTGAAGACCACAGATCCGGCCACTTTTCCTTTCCTCAGTGAGAGACTCCGTGATTTCTTTGGCTTGAACTTCATTCTGGATGAGGCAACTATGTCGTCCAGCCTCTCCAGCACATGACGTGTCTCATCTTCTCTGGATGAAATCACTGTAGTGTCATCCATGAAGGCCTTGAGAGGAGGCATCTTGTATCCATCGCCAAGGTCTGTTTGTCTCGCGTTGTTTGTTGCTGCTTTCAAGATGAGTTCCATTGCCAGCACGAACAGTATTGGGGAAATTGCACAGCCCATTGCAATACCCACTTCCAAGTTGATCCAGTCTGTTGTGTACTCCTTGGTAGAGAACCGCATTGAGAAGCCATTGAAGTACTTCTTGAGCATGTCGCGGATGTTCTTTGGCACATGGTACATCTCAAGAGCCAACTGTATCATCTCATGGGGCACAGATCCATATGCGTTTGCCAGATCAAGCCACACTACGTCCAGGTCTCTCTTTTCTGTTTTTGCTTTTTGGATTGCGTCCCAGATCATTGTGGCGTGTTCTACACAGCCAGCCACGCCTGGGATGCCACCTTTCTGGACTGACACATCCAAGTACTTGTTTTCCATCAGGTACTTGGTCAGCCTTGCTGCCATGACAGAGAAGAAGATTTTCCCTTCGACGTTCAGTAGTGATATTGGCCTGAACTGGCTAATGTCACTTGAGTTTTGCTCTTTGGGATGTACACACCATCTGCCGTCATCCACAAGAAAATAGCAAAACGTTTTACAGTAGTTTCATTTGTAGATGCCATTAGTAATGAAAGTCGAAATGAAGAAGGATGTCTACAATATTTTTGATGAATGAACTGATTCCTCAGGTCACTTAGAGCGGGACAGCACAACACAAAATGAACTTCATTTTCCTCGGCACATTTACAAAGCGGACATGTCAGTTCAAGTTTGTTATGCTTCTTATAACGATAATAATGAACAGAAAGATCAGAAATACCTAATCTGAACTTTGTCATGATATACTTTAAATGATTATCCATTTCAACAGATAAATACACCGGCACACAATGTATAGATCTGAACAGTTCAGAGAGAGAGAGAGAGGAGAGAGAGAGAGAGAGAGAGAGAGAGAGAGGGAGGGAGGGAGGGAGGGAGAGAGAGAGAGAGAGAGAGAGAGAGAGAGAGAGAATGAGAGAGAGAGAGAGAGATGTTATTATATACCTATTTTTAAATCATCAACATGCTATACTGGTAAGTGTGATACTTATACAACAACGCATCAACAATATCAATATATCACACACATTTTCATGATGTGATTACAGTACGTATGTAGAATAAACAATTCTGGAAACAGTTCTCAAATAGCGGCAATGCATTCATAAAATCAATAGTAAAAACACATATTTAACATAATTAGTGTGTGTGTGTGTGTGTGTGTGTGTGTGTGTGTGTGTGTGTGTGTGTGTGTGTGTGTGAGGGTGGGGGGGGAGGTGTGTATGTGTGTGTGTGTGTGTGTGTGTGTGTGTGTGAGGGTGGGGGGGGAGGTGTGTATGTGTGTGTGTGTGTGTGTGTGTGTGTGTGTGTGTGTGTGTGTGTGTGTGAGGGTGGGGGGGAGGTGTGTATGTGTGTGTGTGTGTGTGTGTGTGTGTGTGTGTGTGTGTGTGTGTGTACGTGTTGAGCGTGTGTGTGAGAGAGAGAGAGAGAGAGAGAGAGAGAGAGAGAGAGAAGGAGGGAGAGAGTAAATAAGAAATTGTAGTCTCTGTGTGTGCGCGCGCGCGTGCGTGCATGTGTATGTGCGTGTGCATGTGTGTGTGTGTGTGTGTGTGGTTGTGTGTGTGTGTGTTTGTGTGTGTGTGTGTGTGTGTGTGTGTGAGAGAGAGAGAGAGAGAGAGAGAGAGAGAGAGAGAGAGAGAGGAGAGAGAGAGAGAGAGAGGGAGTAAATACGAAATTGTAGTCAATGGAATTGTTGTCTAAAAGACGGTAAGAACATTATGGAAATAATTAGCAGCATGAACTGACAGCCATGAGATAGCAGGTTCGAGCCCGTTTATATCCGCTATTGTACTGAACCAGTATGTAACTCGGACTGAGGCAATACTGGGCCTACACATTAATCAAATTCGTGTTGTCACAATATTTGCATTCTGATATGGCATCAGTTACTTTTACTGACTAATTTCATATTGGGATTTGTCTTAGGTACTGACAGGGTTTTACACTGAGATGAGTTTGCTGTGGGCTCGAGGAGGTTGAAAATACATAATTTCTGTGAACTTTGTTGATGACGCTGCAGACGCCTTGATCCCCAAGTTTTGGTTAACAGCAGTGAACACTTGGCAGACGACTTTGAACTGGCTTCCTGTTTAGATGACAATGTGGAATAACTCCTGCATACGGTAGGTTTGAGGGTTTGAATTTTTGACGTCGGTCTGTTCAATAACTGATGATTGTCCCGACCCGAACTCGCACTGTCGTTTTGGAAGAGGAAAAAGATGGGCGAATGGCAGTGATTTTTTCTGTCAAGGTATGGGAGACACTAAGTTTCAAGGCCTCTCGCCCATGGAACAGTATCTTTCCTTATGACCAGTCTGTGTTTGTACTTAGCCAAACAATAAGCGGTATGCGAAGAAAACTCTGAGTACGCTGTGAAAGTCTGTGCCATAGAAAGTAAAGTATCCACACAAAAAAAAAAAAAAACACATCCAAAGGAAATGCTAGGCAGGCGCAGTGTGTGAAGAAAATTGTGAGTAGGCAGTATTGGTCTGAACAAATAAAGACAAGCATATTGTCTGAAGAAAAGCCTGAATAGTCTCTAATAGACGGTTCGAGAGAAGGTGCAGTGTTTGAAGACAAGCCTGAACAGTCTGTAATAGACCGTTCGAGAGAAGGTGCAGTGTTTGAAGAAAAGCCTGAATAGTCTGTAAAAGTTCGCCTGAGAGAAGGTGCAGTGTTTGAAGAAAAGCCTGAATAGTCTGTAAAAGTTCGCCTGAGAGAAGGTGCAGTGTTTGAAGAAAAGCCTGAATAGTCTGTAATAGTCCGCCTGAGCGAAGAAGGTGCAGTGTTTGAAGAAAAGCCTGAATAGGCCATGCTGGCCTGCGATGTTAGAGGCTGGCATAGCGTCTGAAAAAATCCCGAGTAGGATGTGTTTGTCTGTGCTGTTAGAGAAGGGCGCAGTGTCAGAATAAAACCTTATGTAGGCTATGTTTGTCTGTGCTGTTGGAGGCAGGCGCAGATTCTGAAAAAAGCCCTGTGTAGGCTATGTTTGTTTGTGCTGTTAGAGGCAGGGGCAGAGTCTGATGAAAGCCCTGAGTGTGCCACGTCGGTTTGTTAGTAAAGGCAGGCGCTTTGTCTAAAGGAAACATTGATCTGCACTAGAAAAGACACGCATCAGGTACGGTATTGCATACATTCGTTTTGATATTTTGTTCATTTACTAACCTACTTTCGGTGCCACCTCAGTGGCAGTGAACCCAGTGTGCTCATTCCGATACCCCGTCTACAACCACAGCTCGGCCCGCTGGAGCCTTGATACTCGCAATCCACAGGGAGCAGTCAATGTCAAGCTTCCAAGAGGCAACCCACCGGAGGAGACACTGCACTGCTGCCGAGTCAATTTGGTGGTGTTCAGTGGTGCCTGTTTTGATCCAACATATACAGGACACCACCTACTAAACCTCCTACTGACGTCAATAATTGCTTAGGCGCGAAGCCTAAGTGTGAGCTCTGCCTCCGACACTACGTCCAACGACAGCTCTCATGGACTCGCCGATACGAGTGATCCCGACGGAATCAAACCAAGATCACAGACGTGGAGAGGACATCGAATCTTAGGTCACCATAACAGCAGGGGCTGAAAGGCCCCAGAACATGAAATGTTTTTATGCTGATCGATAAGAATGAGGATGATCAAGCAGATGCTACGGATTTCCATTACGGTCCGAGACTGCATGACAGGGCTGTAGATTCTACATTTCATAATATACCCCAGCGTCAACCAGGCCCGAGAGGTACAGACACATACAGTGTTGGTGAGGAATTTTAAGAAACACTCACAGAAACGTATCCATTAAGTGGATGAAACTCGACTGTGTAGTACCAGTCTTCCCTAACAAGGCCGCGGCAAACTACACTCTGGATAAGAGCTGGTGGGGCAGAAAGATCCCCCATGACTGATGGGAATCGAACCCACGACCTCCCAGCTGGGAGTCTACGACGCTAACTACTTCGCCACGGCGGCCATTCGTTTGAAATATATTTCACACAATGAAACGATCTTTACCTTCAGGTGAGTGTTTTTCTTTTTTGCTGTGTGAGTCGAAGGAGTGGTTTATTGAAGTTTAAAATGGGGAAGGGGAGGGGGTAAGGGGCTTCGCTGTGCGCTGAACATGTCAAGCTTTTTCTCCGGCTACGGCTGAGAGCCGGTAACAGCAGTGCGTCAAAGATTATCCTCCGCTCAAAGGATGAGAACAACCGGTTTATGTAAAGAAAGGCTCGAGTGTCCCCGACTTGCATATTGAAACCAATCGAATCAATAGCGATAATTCTACTTTAAAGAGTGACTTGTTTTTTGAAGCTGTGCCATATTTTCACCCATGGCAAATTCTTTTACTCGAACTACAACTTAAAAGAATATGTTTGCTCTTTCACATGATGTACTTAAGACCCCGAAACAACTGATAAAGAAAGTCTGTGTGGCTGAAAAGGAGGACCCATTGCTTTAAACAGATATAGATTGTGCTCAAAATGGCAGGCGATGACAAAACAGCTCACGCTCAACTCCAAAGGATCAGTTCAATTCTGTGTAAATATCCAAGAAAAGAACAGGTTTTGCTTATGTAAGGATGATGATCGTTTCATAACAGTAATTTTGTCATTAAAGCATTGAATACTTTGAACAAATTTAATGGTATTACCCATAATCACTACTGCTACCGCCTTCAAAGTTTATGCGGATGCTAAGAGTCTGTGTATTGAACACCGTGTTCATATGTATGTATGTATGTATGTATGTATGTATGTATGCATGTATGCATGCATGTATGTGTGTGCGTGTGGTGTGTGTGTGTGTGTGTGTGTGTGTGTGTGTGTGTGTGTGTGTGTGTGTGTGTGTGTGTGTGTGTGTGTGTGTGTGTGTGTGCAAAGTAAGGAAAGTGTGTTTAAAGTAAGCAAACTGTAGAATCTGTCTTCACCAGAGCAATTTTTTTTCTGTCAAACAAATAAACTTTCTGCGACTGAATTTTGTTGCTATGCAAATCTCCATCTTCTTTGAATCTACAGGTATGCAATTTGTGCCTGTAGGTACTCTGTGTGTGTGTGTGTGTGTGTGTGTGTGTGTGTGTGTGTGTGTGTGTGTGTGTGTGTGTGTGTTTTGATTTACAGCAATTTCAGAGATGTTGCTCTAAAAGCTGCTGAATTGGAAATGCTGAAATACACCCTGCATTTTGCCTAATTTCATGGCATTAGTATCAAACCAATTTCGATAGGACCCTTGGGAAACAAAAATGACATACTCCTTGATAGGAGCCTTGGGAAACAAAAATGACATACTCCTTGGATTTTGTTTTATATTTAGTACCGAGATTTCATGCCGTGGGAGATGAGAGGTTCAAAATGCTATTTTTTCCACATGTGCAAATACATTGAATAGTTTTTAAATGTAATATATTACTTTGTTACACAAACTATATTGCACTGAAATTTTGTGTCGTTTCTTTGTTTTATTGTATTCTTTCAAATTTGCGAATTTGAGAATTATGCTGTCATTTGAAAAACAATCTGGAACTACTATATTAATACTGACATATCACATGACTTGTAGCTCACTGGTTACATGTATACCTTTGATCTCACTCTCTGTCTGTCTGTCTGTCTGTCTGTCTGTCTGTCTGTCTGTCTCTCTCTCTCTGTCCCCCTCTTCCTGTGTGTGTGTGTGTGTGTGTGTGTGTGTGTGTGTGTGTGTGTGTGTATGTGTGTGTGTGTGTGTGTGTGTGTGTGTGTGTGTGTGTGTGTGTCTGTCTGTCTGTCTGTCTGTCTGTGCCTCTCTATCACAGAGGCATTGAGTGTTAAAGAACAAAAAACAATTAAAACTTTGAGGCATAACGGAAGCGAAGACTGAATTGCTCTACAGTTTTTGGATGGCTGAGCTGTTCTGAAATATTTTGATTTATGTCTGCATATTCAAAATGTGTCATCAATGTTGATCTGGGTTTGCATGTATACACTTGGATACGTTTTCTTCTTTCATTTCCATGGGTTTATTGTCTCATATCAAAACGTTTTTTTTCCTTCTATATCCTGTATGCATTTTTGTTCGTTTTGACATTGAATGTGGCCATACCCTCCTCCCTTGTCACAAGACCTTGTGGCAATTGCAATACCGTTTCAAAGCGTCAAGTTTGTCTCTGTCTGTCTGTCTTCATGTCTGTTCATGTTTTTGTGAACGTTTGACAGATTTATCAACATCAATCAGACGTTAATTTTGATATAACATTACGGTACATCTTCCCTAATTTTTGACCGTTTCATCGACATTTTCAATATGAGGCATATCTACTGCTTAATGATAACATTAGGAAAAACCTTGTCTAATTGGTGTGTGTATGTGTGTGTGTGTGTGTGCGTGCGTGCGTGCGTGCGTGCGTGCGTGCGTGCGTGCGTGCGTGCGTGCGCGCGCGCGCGCGTGTGTGTGTGTGTGTGTGTGTGTGTGCTCCTATACATTCTCGTGTGTGCGAAGTGCAATGAAGAAGACTGACCGCCATCGTACACAAGTGTTACATATACTACAAAAAATGCACTCTTTAATGCTAGTTTATTGTGGTCCTGGCTGATTAGCACGGTTTTCTGCTAATCTAGGCTATTGAGATATTTCTGAAATAAGCATGTTAGCTAGAATTCAGGCCATAGTACGACATCCCAAAAAATCAATGAACGATGAAGATTACTGTTCTGGAAATTATTTGTTGTCAGTTCTGATTCTGTATGAGTAAATTGCAAATGTATGGCATATTTTGTGTTTGTTGAGGTAGTGGGTTGGTAAAAATGTCTTCGTAATGCTTATGAGTTACCAATTAACAAGACAAAATGATTAGTTAGCACTCTGGAATGATCGATGGAGTCTGTAATGAATCACAATTGAAAACGAGGTCGTCGTTTTCAAATATCTCAGACAGATCACGGAGTCCAGTAACCCTTCACATCAGGTCAGGCATGAAATAATCATTATGTGTGTGTGTGTGTGTGTGTGTGTGTGTGTGTGTGTGTGTGTGTGTGTGTGTGTGTGTGTGTGTGTGTGTGTGCGTGCGTGCGTGTGTGTGTGTGTGTGTGTGTGTGTGTGTGTGTGTGTGATGTGCGTGTGTGTGTGTGTGTGTGTGTGTGTGTGTGTGTGTGTGTAGGGGGTGGGGGGTGGGGGGGTGGGAAGAGTGTGCTTGCGTGAAGATATTTTACTGATGGGATTGATTTACGATGGATTCTTACACAGGCAGTTTACCCCTTGGTGTGTGTGTGTGTGTGTATATGTGTGTGTGTGTGTGTGTGTGTGTGTGTGTGTGTGTGTGTGTGTGTGTGTGTGTGTGTGTGTGCATTGTCCTGGTATATGTTTGTTATCCTGTCGAAAATAAATTTTCCATCTTTTGGACAAATGAAATTGTTATCCTGTTATCCTGTGCGTGCGTGTATGTATTTGTATGTGAGTGTGATTGTGTGTGTGTTTGTTTGTGTGTGTGTGTGTGTGTGTGTGTGTGTGTGTGTGTGTGTGTGTGTGTGTGTGTGTGTGTAGATGTGTGTGTATGGTGTGTGTGTGTGTGTGTGTGTGTGTGTGTGTGTGTGTGTGTGAGAGAGAGAGAGAGAGAGAGAGAGAGAGAGAGAGAGAGAGAGAGAGAGAGAGAGAGAGAGAGAGAATCATTTTCCTTTTTTTTAAACAGAGGGACAAACACAAACCAACGATGACATTCTATAATATGTTCTTAAATGCCACACAACTATGAGTTAATCTCAAAATAGATTGGTTTCAGTCCGTGTGTGTGTGTGTGTGTGTGTGTGTGTGTGTGTGTGTGTGTGTGTGTGTGTGTGTGTGTGTGTGTGTGTGGTGTGAAACTCCATCCACACTCACCGTCATAGCAATGCCCCGAGCTCTGGTAACAGAAGTTTTTGCCAGGTCCTCTCCCACAGTGGTCATTACAGTTTAAGTCACAAGATGTCCCGTAACTGCCTGCTGGACACTGGCTGACTTCACTGGGGACTGTGCACACAGAATGAATGCAATGGACAACTGTACATTCCTAATATATGTAATCGTTTAAAAAAAACCCAGCAAATAATGACCAGTCAGTCTGACAATCGTCACTACAGCGTGAAAAACTTTAAATCTAATAACTGTTTATAAAGAATAATCAGACCTACTCCCATCCCCAACCCCCGCCCGCGTCGAATAGAGAAACTCCTCGACTAGCACCTAGGACTCTCTTTGACAGAAGAAGCTCCCCGACCGAACGACGCAAACTCACTGAATAAACAGAAAAACTCCAGATTAAGCATAACATATTCTGTGATCTTACTTGAAGAAACTTCCTGAATAAACAGAGCACGCTCTCTATTAAGCGGCAACAAACCCCAAGCAAAACTGAACACATACCCTGACTTAAGAGAAAAGTCCCTGACTAGACACAGCACATTCCCTGACTGGATAGAAAAAAACAAACAAAAAAACTTGTATTCTATGCAGTGCAGAAAGAAAACCTTCACTTAAAGAAGAAAATTGCTTGAACGGAGTACACTCGCTGATTTAATACAAAACTGCTTCACTAACCAGAGCATATCAGTGAATAAATAGAAAAATAAAATACTAAAAGAGCACACTATGACAGAATAAAATTCATTTTCTGATAACACACAGGAGATATTTTGTCTGAGAGGAGGAAACCCCGACGACAGAGCACACTTTCTGACTAAAGTACAAGAAGGGAGAGGGGGGATAAAGTGTGATAAGCGAAAGAATCAGTGACAAAAATGAAGACACTGAAAAAAAGACAACATACAGAAAACTTTTAACATTGCGAAGGATCAGACCAGACGAAAGCAAAGTCAGCACCATTCAGGACAAAGACGTAACTGTCTCACATAAGAAGAAGACATCGTTCGTTGAAAGGTGGACTGAATACAAACAGAACACAGAAGATACAAATGTGCTAACAGTACAGGAATCATCAAATGAGGATGACTTTCCAGTATTCCGTGAAGAAGTCGGCTACAGTGAATGGCTGAAATATGGGAAGGCTGCAGACATCGACCAAATCCATCCAGAGCTCTTGAAACATGGCGGGGATGCAGTAATTTATATCTTGACTACCACCTGCAACAAAATCCGATACACAGGATAGTGGCCCACGCCATGGAGTCGCTTACTTCCCAAGAAAGGAAACCTACGCATTCGATCAGCCATACCAGCAAAGTAATGTTCAAAATCATTCCAAAGAGACTGTAGCCACAAGCAGATACCATCGTCCCACAACGGCAGAAGTACCATTGAACAGGTTTTAGCATAGTGCTCTTTGCGGAAGGAAATCTACAGCACCAGAGGAAGTTCTACTAAGTCTTCATAGACATCAAGATGGCACCCGATTGGGTCTGGTATGGGCCACAATGGAGAAACTCAGCACGGGTAGATGCCTATCAGCACCGCCCAGAAACTGTACTCCAACTCGTTTATATATACATATACATATATAATATATATATATATATATATATATATATATATATATATATCCCTCACTTTTCAACAGATTCCTGGAACGCATGTTTTGTGCATTTGAAGCTCCTGTCAGCACAGTTAACGTTGGAGGAAGAACCTTCACAAATCTTCGCTTTGCAGGTGACATCGATGACAAGGCAGATGATGAACAAGAACTCGTCTGGCTTGTTGAACGGCTGGATGTAACGTCAACAAGATAGCGCATGGACATAAACATCGAGAAACCCAAGTTGATGGCTTGCCACAACGCTACGAATAATACTGATACAGCCGTCCACGATCAGAGGCTAAGGATACCACTTTCGGGGACTAAACAGAGTAAGGAGAGCACAGTCGGTGACTAAATAGAGGAAAGGCTATTACTATGGATACCATTCTCGGTGACCGAATAGAGGAAAGTCGATCACTATGGGTGGCACTGTCTGTTCCTAGACAGAGGAACGTTTCTGATAAAGTAGATTACACTTGGTGTCTAAATAGCAGAGCGGACTGGTTGAGTTAACAGAGGAAAGCTTTTGACTAAAGACAGGACACTAGGTGACAGAGCATAGAAGAATCTCTGACTAAACGAAGAACGACTTAATGAAGGAGAGATTGGAACATGCCGGGCACACTCGGTTACTAATGACAAAAGTCTCTGACTAAAGGAAGCACACTCTTTGACTAAAGAAACCCATTCTGTGATCAAATAAAAGAACACTTGTGTAAACAGAGCACGGTCTTCGACTGCTATGATTACTGTTGCTGCAAATGCTACTGCTACTTAGTTGGGTGAAATCCAGGAGTTCCGTGACCGTGGGGTGAAGAGGTCGGTTTCTCAGCGGTTTTGACTTCCGTAGGGGTTAAATAAGAAATTTAGCCCCCATGACCTTCGCAAAAGTGTGGGCACAACTTTTGAGAGCCCAAAATCAAAAATGGCCACTGGCGGCCATTTTGAAAAATAGTTTTTCCCTAGTTTGGATTAGATTGCCAAACAAAGCATGCTTTCTGGTTTTAGGGTATGAGGAATTCATATTTTGAATTATTTTGATGATTTGACCTACTTGTGAAGGTTAAATTCAAGATGGCCGCCATTTTTTGGCCATAAACGGTGAAATTTGCAAAGTCGTCATGTGTCCTCTACAGAGTGCTTCATGAGGGCTTTGTATGTGCTGAGCTGAGTTATGGAGGTGACACATGTATTACTCACTATAACGTGCATACCTTCTTCTGTAGAACTGATCTATTGATTGAAATAGTGTGTCTTTATTTATGTTTCAGGTTACTGCATGCGGCGTGGCTTAAAGCGTATCCATCGTCAACTGAAGGTTTGGAATAAATATCCAAGACAATGGAACAGAAAAAATGTCATATGAATGTGTATTGAAATGTGGAAATCCTTGTGCATCGTCTGATACCATCAGCCAAAGCAAATGGGAGACTCTACAGTCAAAGCCTAAAAACTGGTTTGGACTTGACAGATACCGTGATGTTTACACCACTTCATGGGAAGATGGGCCTAGGTCTTATTACATGCACCAAAGCTGTTACATTTGCAATTTTATCTTCACGCAAACTTGAACAGTTCCGACAACGCAAAAAGAAGG
>JAMYXO010005995.1:10000-14445 GCA_033310375.1 Conus canariensis | reverse complement strand
CAGTATGGGCTCAAGGGTGTCTTTAAATGGGGGACCTCAATGGTGCGTTTCATGGGGACGCCAAGGGCGTCGTGTTCAATTTGGACGCTCAAGTGGTGTCGTGTTCAATGAGGACGCTGAAGTGGTGTCGTGTTCAATGTGGACGCTCAAGTAGCGTCGTGTTCAGTGTGGACGCTCAGTGGTGTCGTGTTCAATGTGGACGCTCAAGTGGTGTCGTGTTCAATGTGGACGCTCAAGTAGCGTCGTGTTCAGTGTGGACGCTCAAGTGGTGTCGTGTTCAATATGGATGCTGAAGCGGTCCAACGCCCAGCAAGGACTACAAATCTCGCATGTTCAAGGAGGACACTAAAAGGGTTCTATGTAGAAAAATTCAGGGATGAGGGCCCTATTTTCACATTCAAAAATTCATGCTTCAGTACACAAGTTTGAAAAGCTAACTCACGTAAGATCAACAAGGACGAAGTAAGGTCAACAAGGACAAGCTAATGATTTTGTGATCGATATGGACATGCTAATAATCTTTAGGACCAATAAAATCAAACTACTAATCGTAAGATCCTCGACAGCAAGCGTATCAAACTAAGTTCAAAATGGAGAAGCTGATAATCCTGTGGTCAACAAAGACAAGCAAATAATTCCTAAACCAAGCAGGATAGCAACTTAGGTTAAAATCAACAATGACAAGGATATAATACTAAGGATCAACTAGGATAAGATACTCATCTTAATATCAACGGGGAAAAGCTAGTAATCCTTGGATTAACAACGACAAAGGAATGATCCTTATATCAACCAGATAAGCTAATAATCATAATTATGATCGATGAGGAAAAGGCAATAATCCTAAGTTTAACAAGAACAAGACCAACAAAAATAAACTCATGATCATAGGATCAACAAGGAAAAGCTAACAATCCCATGATCAACAATGACAAGTTAATCATCCTACGATCAACAATGACAAGCTAACAATCCAGAGATCAACAATGACAAGTTAATAATCCTGAGATTAACAATGACAATCAACAACGATTCTAAGATCGACGAGAACACGAACTCGACGCTAAGATGAATGTGGACAAGCCGATCATCATAGTATCAACGACAACCTGCTCATAGGTGTCATTAAGAAGATGCGCTGAAAATCCCGAGATCGACCAGGACAAGCTTATTATCCTTTCAGCACATACAGGTAAATAATCCTAAGACCAGAAGGGCAAACTGACAATTCTAAGGTAAACATGTCCTGGCTATTCATCCTCAGGTTGGCAGGGACAAGCTGACAGGGGCACTTATCTGTGATCTTTCAGTTGTCCAATAACACCTTCATGCACATGTGTACACAGATAGACCCGTGATCCATCATCGAGATGGCAGTCAGAGGTGACGAGTTCCAATCCCGGACTCGGCATGGAAAAAGTGTTTTTCCACTGCACGTCCTCACGTGTTGTCTTTCCGGTGGCGACATGAAGTGTTAGACAAGCCTAAAAACCCCCACTCTTCTGGACGGTTAGTTCCGTCCGTCATACGGATTTCTCATGGCGAGTGTGGACTGTGAACTGACCCACACTGATAGGACAACGTTTTCGTGACCAAACGCTGGACAAATATTCTGTCCTGATTTCTACCTGCGCCATGGAAGCGACATTTTCACACCTGTGTGTTTGTATGTCTGTCAGTAAGATTAAACAAAAGACTACTGAACCTCTCACAGCTATGTGTTTGTTTGTATGTCTGTCAGTAAGATTAAACAAAAGACTACTGAACCTCTCACAGCTATGCGTTTGTTTGTATGTCTGTCAGTAAGATTAAACAAAAGACTACTGAACCTCTCACAGCTATGTGTTTGTTTGTATGTCTGTCAGTAAGATTAAACAAAAGACTACTGAACCTCTCACAGCTATGCGTTTGTTTGTATGTCTGTCAGTAAGATTAAACAAAAGACTACTGAACCTCTCACAGCTATGTGTTTGTTTGTATGTCTGTCAGTAAGATTAAACAAAAGACTACTGAACCTCTCACAGCTATGTGTTTGTTTGTATGTCTGTCAGTAAGATTAAGCAAAACACTAATGAACCTGTCACACCTGTGTGATTGTTTGTATGTCTTTCAGTAAGATTAAACAAAACACTACTGAACCGATTTTAACCAAGCATGAAGGAATGACGGCACGAGGCCTAGGGACGAAGCCATTACTTGCAGAACACGGAGCCGGATCGAAGAGCAGGTCCAGGTGTCTTGGTTTGAGGGGTACGGGATGGAATCTGTCTTTTTAAAAAGGTTAAACTGAAGTTAGGAGCCAATTCCGTGCGAGGTCACATAGCAGCGAACACCAAAGGGGAGGCAGCATCTCTCCTTTGAAGGACACTGATGTGAGAGGTCAGTGTCAGGCGGCGCAGCGAATCTTCCAGCCGTACAGGTGACGGCGGGTCTCGCCTGTGTCGCAAGGGAACGGCTCTTAGAGAAGTGGCGATTGGTTTGATGGAGCGCTGCCTGACTGCCATTACCGAGGCCTGGGATACCATGCTTTTGAGGGCAGGGCACGGGGGCACTCCTCTCGGAGTTAGGCTGAAGAACTGCCTTCTCGGCCGTAGTCTGCGTGGGCCACAGACGGGACAGAGCAGCGTTCCTGCGACTTTCGTCCTGCTCCCCTCTTCTGGGTGACCTCACATATTACAGGACCATCGCCACACGAGCATGAAGAAGGCCGCCTGGTGGCCCTGAAGACACAGGCCTTTCTAGGAGGAAAGAGGCGAAGAAAACCGACGTCCACCGTCGGCCGACCAACACCACGAAGTGAACCGGAGTTTACATGGAATCAAGCTGAGACAGCGACAGACGACAGCCCTCATCCGGAACCACACACTACTACTGCCAACAACTGCCACGAAGAATGCAGATTTCGGTCCGCAAGTCTATCTTGTCCTTAAGGTCTCCCGGGCCCAAAAGGACGTACAACTCCACCTTTGACTGACTGATTGACAGTTAAGAGGACTGCTCAGCCCTGGCTGACGTTTCCGCTCTTCTGAGTGCCCTTCATGTTGTAATGTATTAACAGGAAAATCTGTGATAGTGTCGCAACGCTTGATGTCTTGAGGGTACCTCCCTGCAGACCCGCTGCCACCACTCCCCCAGCCTCCTTTCCCCACTCAAGGATCCTGTTCATCAATCAACTGTACCTTAGGTCGGGTCAGCTCAGTGACAGTCCCGGACTGTTTCTTTCCTTTCTTCCTGCAACGATTCATAAACTGACTTCCCCACGGTACAAACAGACCACGAGTGTCACAATAAGCTCTTCTTATAAAACCTGACAGAAATAGCCAGGTGTGTGTGGCTTGTGGTGTATAGTTAGGAAAGGAAACCTGGCAAACCGAATAAATACGCAGATAACTAAATAAACAAATAAACTGTCAAGACACACAGATGAGCGCATATGAAGCAGTCTTTTAAAAAATTGAGGGGGAGGAGGGGGGGGGGGGGCGCTCCCACTGATTTAGATCAACACCAAAATGTAACATGTTCGCCTTTGAGCCACATTCCATTCGACACCTCGGTTCGTTCAAATCACACCCCTTCCCCCACCATTTTCCCCCCCGCAAAATCTTGCCGATATTGAAGCAAGCAGACATACACGGCGAAAGCATTAACACCTTAAGGGAGGTAATCAAACCCTATTGAAACATCCAGTACAGCCGGAATACACGCCCTCGCTCCGTGGATTGCTTCCCTTGGTCCAAATACGCCTAGGACAGACCAGCGACATGCACCACTTCGCTGTTCTCCTCAAGGTCTTCCCAGACGGCGCGGAGAACAAATCTGTCTCCACAGAGCTGATAGGGAAGGGTCGGTCTCTGACAAAGCAGGTGATAATGTGAAAAACAAACAAACAAAGCCCTGTCACTTGCGAAGGACTCGTTCTAGAAGTTGTTTCTTCCCAGCTGATTACAGTGCAAGCCATTTATTCATTCACTGTTTTTTTCTTTGGAGGGAATCATATCCGGGCGGTGAGGATGGGTGGGGTGGGCTGCGGAGCTCTGAGGTCACTCTGAGCAGGAATTACGTACAGCTGAAGACGTAAGTTAATGTCGTTTCTAATTTGGCGGAGAGTAGGCAGACACGTGCAAGTATGATAAGTCTTGTGCCAGACAGACAGACATACCCTTCAAGGCTTTCTCTTTCCAGTTGAGTTTGTTGCTTTGTAGGCACTCCCACCCAGGGGCGTTTGAGTTCATAGCGACCGACTGAAACAGACACACGCACGCACGCACACACACTCACACACGCACGCACACACACACACACACACACACACACACACACACACACGTCACGTACGGAAACAGAGAGAGAGAGAGAGAGAGAGGGGGGGGGGCCGGGGGGGGGGGAGAGACAGACTGACCGACAGATAGACAGAGACAGAGAGAGAGGGAGGGAGGGAGGCATGA
>JAMYXO010005995.1:0-7500 GCA_033310375.1 Conus canariensis | reverse complement strand
CTCTGCCCCCCCCCCCCCGCACAGAGAGACAGAGAGAGAAGCATAACTCGATGAAGCCTCTGCCCTCCCACACCCCCCCCCCCCCCCCCCGCACAGAGAGACAGAGAAAGAAGTATAACTCGATGAAGCCTGTGGGCCCCCCGCACAGAGAGAGACAGAGAGAGAAGCATAACTCGATGAAGCCTGTGGCCCCCCGCACAGACAGACAGAGAGAGAAGCATAACTCGATGAAGCCTGTGGGCCCCCCGCACAGAGAGAGACAGAGAGAGAAGCATAACTCGATGAAGCCTGTGGGCCCCCCGCACAGAGAGACAGAGAGAGAAGCATAACTCGATGAAGCCTCTGCCCCCCCCCCCCCCCCCCCGCACAGAGAGACAGAGAGAGAAGCATAACTCGATGAAGCCTCTGCCCTCCCACCCCCCCCCCCCCCCCCCCCCCCCCGCACAGAGAGACAGAGAAAGAAGTATAACTCGATGAAGCCTGTGGGCCCCCCGCACAGAGAGAGACAGAGAGAGAAGCATAACTCGATGAAGCCTGTGGCCCCCCGCACAGACAGACAGAGAGAGAAGCATAACTCGATGAAGCCTCTGCCCCCCCCCCCCCCCCCCCGCACAGAGAGACAGAGAGAGAAGCATAACTCGATGAAGCCTCTGCCCTCCCACCCCCCCCCCCCCCCCCCCCCCCGCACAGAGAGACAGAGAAAGAAGTATAACTCGATGAAGCCTGTGGGCCCCCCGCACAGAGAGAGACAGAGAGAGAAGCATAACTCGATGAAGCCTGTGGCCCCCCGCACAGACAGACAGAGAGAGAAGCATAACTCGATGAAGCCTGTGGGCCCCCCGCACAGAGAGAGACAGAGAGAGAAGCATAACTCGATGAAGCCTGTGGGCCCCCCGCACAGAGAGACAGAGAGAGAAGCATAACTCGATGAAGCCTCTGCCCCCCCCCCCCCCCCCCCCCCCCGCACAGAGAGACAGAGAGAGAAGCATAACTCGATGAAGCCTCTGCCCCCCCCCCCCCCGCCACAGAGAGACAGAGAGAGAAGTATAACTCGATGAAGCCTGTGGGCCCCCCGCACAGAGAGAGACAGAGAGAGAAGCATAACTCGATGAAGCCTGTGGCCCCCCGCACAGACAGACAGAGAGAGAAGGATAACTCGATGAAGCCTGTGGGGCCCCCCGCACAGAGAGACAGAGAGAGAAGCATAACTCGATGAAGCCTCTGCACCCCCCCCCCCCCCCTCCCTCGCACAGAGGGACAGAGAGAGAAGCATAACTCGATGAAGCCTGTGGGCCCCCCCCGCACAGAGAGACAGAGAGAGAAGTATAACTCGGTGGTATGAAGATCCACAGAACAAAGATGGGATGTGTGAAGACTCATCTGAATGAGCAGCAGCGCCACTGCATCAGCAGATAAGACGTCGGAAGACCAAGGCCAGGATTTAAACCACAGTGCCAAGGACATCCACGCTGTTGGTTCGGATGAGGAATTTGCACAGGCCCTCGATGCCAGGCGCCTGAAACTCAACCTGCCACGAGCAAACGAAACTGAAGATTGGGAGAAACTGGATGCAAAAATCGTCCAAAGACTCGATGCACTGATAGGGAAAAGCACCCTGGAACACAAACTAGCCACATATGGGGACATTGTGTATGCCACATGTAGAGACGCCTATGGAGCAAAACTACCCAAAGAGAAAACACCTCCAAAGAAATCCAGACGCCAAGAAAAGATGGACAAGATCAGGGTCCAAAAGAAAAACCTCAAGATGCAAATGAAGACCGCACTGCCAGCTGAAAAACAAGGCTTGGAAAAACTGTGGAAAGACCTGAAAGAAAAACACAGTGCCCTCAGCAAAGCGGAATCTGCGAGGAAGAGGAAGAGCAAAAAGAAGAAGACACAAGAGCGCTTCTTCAGAGACCCCTTCCAGTTTGCCAGAACACTGTTTGAGCAGCCAAAATCTGGGACCCTAAGTGTGGACAAAGGAGTTCTTGAGCAGCATCTGAGGAAAACATACTCTGACCCACAGAGCAAAGCACCACTCGACATTCAAGGTCTGGTGTGGCCAACCAACCCTGAGGAACAGTTCAATGGCAAGCCTCCAGCGTTGGCGGAAATCAAGAAGGTGGTCGACAAAGCCAGAGCCAAATCATCACCAGGGCCAAACGGAATACCTTACCAGCTTTACAAGAAATGTCCCAAGGTGCTGGAGTGGCTCCACAGGCTGCTGCGATCGGCTTGGAGAAACCAGAAGATCAGCGGCCAGTGGATGACGGCAGATGGTGTGTACATCCCCAAAGAGCAAAACTCAAGTGACATTAGCCAGTTCAGGCCAATATCACTACTGAACGTCGAAGGGAAAATCTTCTTCTCTGTCATGGCAGCAAGGCTGACCAAGTACCTGATGGAAAACAAGTACTTGGATGTGTCAGTCCAGAAAGGTGGCATCCCAGGCGTGGCTGGCTGTGTAGAACACGCCACAATGATCTGGGACGCAATCCAAAAAGCAAAAACAGAAAAGAGAGACCTGGACGTAGTGTGGCTTGATCTGGCAAACGCATATGGATCTGTGCCCCATGAGATGATACAGTTGGCTCTTGAGATGTACCATGTGCCAAAGAACATCCGCGACATGCTCAAGAAGTACTTCAATGGCTTCTCAATGCGGTTCTCTACCAAGGAGTACACAACAGACTGGATCAACTTGGAAGTGGGTATTGCAATGGGCTGTGCAATTTCCCCAATACTGTTCGTGCTGGCAATGGAACTCATCTTGAAAGCAGCAACAAACAACGCGAGACAAACAGACCTTGGCGATGGATACAAGATGCCTCCTCTCAAGGCCTTCATGGATGACACTACAGTGATTTCATCCAGAGAAGACGAGACACGTCATGTGCTGAAGAGGCTGGACGACATAGTTGCCTCATCCAGAATGAAGTTCAAGCCAAAGAAATCACGGAGTCTCTCACTGAGGAAAGGAAAAGTGGCCGGATCTGTGGTCTTCAGTGTTGCCAACCAGGCCATTCCAACAGTCACAGAAGAACCAGTCAAGAGCCTTGGAAGATGGTATGATGATACGCTGAAAGACACACAAAGAGCAAAAGAAACCAAGCAGATGGCGGAGGAAGGCTTGGAGACCATTGACCAGTGTGGGCTCCCTGGCAAATACAAGGTCTGGTGTCTGCAGTTCATGCTGATACCAAAGCTGCTATGGCCTCTGATGAATATACGACATCTGCACCAGCATAGTGGAGGCAATGGAAGCCAAAATCAACAAGTTCACAAGGAAATGGCTTGGTGTCCCACCCTGTCTGACTGACATAGCGCTGTACTGTCGCCAAGCAAAGCTGAAACTACCCCTGAAATCCATCCTGGAGGAATACAAAGCAGGGAAGATCAGACTTCAAAGCATGCTGGAGGACTCAGGAGACAAGGTGGTAGAAGCAATTAAGCCCCAGCTGAAGACAGGCAGAAAATGGAAAGTTCAAGAGGCGATGGATTCTGCAAAAGAAAGTCTCAAGATCAGAGAAATAACAGGACACACACAGACCAACAGACAGGGACTGGGGGTGACCAAAACTGAATGGTGGTCAAAGGCCAAAGGAAAAGCCAAAAGAGACATGATGATTCAGGAGATGAGAAAAGAAGAAGACCAAAAAAGACTCCAAAAAGCAGTCCAGCAGAGCCAGCAAGGGCAATGGACAACGTGGGAGAATGCACTCCAAAGAAGTCTCACTTGGAATGACATTTGGCACATGGCCCCTCTCAGGATCAGCTTCATTCTCAGATCTGCATATGACCTTCTGCCCTCAAATGCAAACCTGGTGAAGTGGGGGAAAACAGACGATCCTGCATGCCCCCTCTGCCATGAAAAACAAACAGTGGAGCATGTCATAAGCTCATGTAAAGTAGCCCTGGCTCAAGGAAGGTACACATGGAGGCACAACCAAGTGCTCAAAGAAATTGTACAAGTAGTCTGGGCTAGTACCAACACCACAAAAGGGAAAATCAGGACTCCAAAAGCACCCGCAACATTCTTCACGGCAGGAGGCAGCAAATCATGGCCAAGAACAACAGTGCCACTCGAAACATGCAGGCAGAGTCTGCTGGACGGGGCAGATGACTGGGAGTGCACTGCAGACCTCCCAGAATGGAAGAGTCACCCAGAGATCATCAGCAAGAGTGGCATGAGACCAGACATAGTAGTCCACTCTAAGTCAACCAAGCAGCTGATCATGATCGAGCTCACGGTGCCATATGAGAACAGAATGGAGGCAGCTCAAATCTACAAGACTGAAAAGTATGCTGATCTGGCAAACAGCCTGAGGAGAGAAGGCTATCAGGTCAAAGTCCTCACTGCAGAAATTGGAGCTAGGGGGTTTGTAGGAACGTCTGCATACAGCCTCATGAAACAGCTCTCAGTTGCAGGGAAGGAAAAAACCAGAGCCCTGAAAGCAATGGCAGAAGCGGCAGAGAGGTGTTCAAGCTGGATCTGGTCAAGGAGGAACAAAAGTGAACTTCATAAGGCTTAATTTCCCTACAAATATCAGGTGTCCCTGTGGCTCAGTGGTTAAAGCGCGAGTCATTAAGTGGAAAATGAGCATGTCCAGAGGGTCATGGGTTCGAATCCCAGCCATGGCTCGTCCCAAGATGGGAAAAAAAAGGGGCAGCAGAGGGACATCCGGAGTCATGAACCGGGTGTGGCCCAACCCCCCTAGAGTGTCAGGAGATAAGGGCCGAAACACTTGCTTGAAGGGGGCTTCTCTTCTGAGGACTCTCTGCTGCCACGCTCTCCACGAGTTTCTTTCTACCGATGAAGCCATGTGCCCCCCCCCCCCCCCCCCCGCACAGAGAGACAGAGAGAGACGCATAACTCGATGAAGCCTCTGCCCCCCCCCCCCATCCCTCGCACAGAGAGACAGAAGCATGAGGGTGGTAAGGTTTGGACAGGTACGTTAGGGATAGTCCTATCTGTGTGTTGTAAACACAGCTCCCGCACAGAGAGAGAGAGAGAGAGAGAGGAGAGAGAGAGAGAGAGAGAGAGAGAGAGAGAGAAGAGAAGCACGGAGGTATGTACGTCTTCCTGTATAAATTTCTACCTACCTCTACCCCACTACGACACACACACACACACACACACACACACACACACACAACGAAAACACACAAATGGTTTAAGAGAACTCGAAAATTATCTCAATACTGATGTGCATGTTCTTTCAAGCTCATCTATTTTGATGTTCTACTCTGTCATTAATATACAGTGTTGAAACTCATGCAGTGTGCGTGTGCGCGCGCGCGCGCGCGCGCGTGTATGTGTGTGTGTGTGTGTGTGTGTGTGTGTGTGTGTTGTGTGTGTGTATGTGTTCAGTACACTATACAAATGTAATAAAGTATACATCTTACATGTCAGACCCAAAATAACAACAGTGTTACAGATTTTTTTCTTAAGGTTGACACAATCCTGAGAAATGACAGACGCTATAACACTGACAATATTCAACATTTATACAGCAACGGACCTTGCTTCTCTGTGACTGTCAAACGAATCTGAAATGTAAAATGACTCTCAAAGGGACCTTGCCTCTGACTGACAAATGGATCTTACTTGTCTATGACTGTCAAAGGGACCTAACCTATCTGTGATTGTCAAAGGGACCTAACCTATCTGTGGCTCTAGTTGCAAAGCGAGAGGACTGCAGGCGGAAATCTAAATAAATCTTAAATAAATGTAGCGAACCGCCCAGAGAACGTGGACAAACGAGTCACAAGACGAAAACACAACGCGTTTCGACCTCTTAGGTCTTCATCAGGTGAGACATAAACGAAATAAAACAACGAAAATTCACTTAGCTTTGATCGCTCAGATCACTTTGCAGGGTTCAGCGCAAGGAAGAAGGCTTTGAATGTTCTCATTCAACGCCTTCTTCCTTGCGCTGAACCATGCGAAGTGATCTGAAGCGATCAAAGCTAAGTGAATTTTCGTTGTTTTATTCGTTTATGTCTCCCCCTGATGAAGACCTAAGAGGTCAAACGCGTTGTGTTTCGTCTTGTGACTCGTTTGTCCACGTTCTCTGGGCGGTTCGCTAACATTTTTTTAAATCTATCTGTGGCTGTCAAAGAACTTACCTGTCCATGGTGACTACTGAATCTTTCCCTCTTGTGACTTCGCCTTGGCTTAAGGCTGTGTCAGACCAACTGACATAGGCTAGAACACCAGGCTACATCAAAATGTTGTTATGCTCTGCATATTTTGCGGGGGGTTGTCTTCAGTCGTGAAAAGCTCCAAACAAAACATTATCAGTCCTCCCCAAAAATTTCTCGAAGTCGGAATGTGGCTGCCCACGTGGCGGGTAATCAAAAACGGTCACACACCTAAATGTTCTCATCCCTAGCTGATGCATGTGTCTTTTAGCCAGGTACAACAATTTATTATTTCTGTGACTATTAAAGGAACCTACCTGTCGCGATTATCAAATGGATCTCACCTATCTGTGACTGTCAAAAAGACATTACCTGTCAGTGACTGTCAAATGGATCTTTTCCCCTCTGTGAATACCAAAGGGACCTTACATGTCTGTCATTGTCAAATGGATCTTACCTATCTTTGACTATCCAAGGGACCTTACCTATCTTGGGGAACTATCCAAGGGACCTTACCTATCTTGTGACTATCCAAGGGGCCTTACCTACTTGTGACTATCCAAGGGACCTTACCTATCTTGTGACTGTCCAAGGGACCTTACCTATCTTGTGACTATCCCAAAGGGACCTTACCTATCCGTGACGACAAACGGTCCTTACCTATCTGTGACTCTGCCACCAGCGTGTTTTTTCCTGTCGCAGAAGGGGAGAAAGGGACCCCAGTTCTTGTTTCCCGGTCGCCCGAAACACACACCAAAGCACACAGACACACAGACACAGACAGACAGACAAAACAACAGACAGACAGGGCGAACAGACAACAACACACCACACACACACACACACACACACACACACACACAACCCCCACACACACACACACACACACACAGCGCGAAAGATGTATAAACATTTCAATGACAATCCAATCCAAAACTTTAAAAAAAAAAAAGTTTCACTTCACTCTCCTCCCACGTCCGTATCCACTACAAGTCAGAGTAACACAAAAATACAGTGGGTGAAACATAGTGCATCCCTCCATCTCTCTGTCTCTTCTCTCTCCCCTCGTACTGCCCCTGACGATATCCGATATCCGTAAAAGCTGTGCCATACTGGATCCTTCACCAGCGTTTTCCCGAAAAAAGAAAGAATGTTTAAAAATCTTTCAATTTAGCAACGAAAATGTCATTAAATCCCAGCTAAGTTCATATCAGCAATAAATAGGGGAAAAAGGGGTTTTAAAAAAATCTTCAAAACAACTCACATTAACAATCATTTTCCCAAACATCCAAAACGATATATATTTTATTCTGTACGTATTTTTATTAGATGTATGTATGGGAGTACGTACGT
>JAMYXO010000598.1:35000-41909 GCA_033310375.1 Conus canariensis | reverse complement strand
GGGGCCCGGGAAAACCATAAACCTAAAAGTCTAATTGGGGGGGCCTAGCTTTTTGTTGAAAAACCCTGTGGAAAAGCCCAAAAACCCCTTAATTTTTTGGGGGTGCGGGTGTTTTTTTTTTGGTGTTTTTGTTTTTGTTTTATCATGGTTTGACATGGGCAAAACCTTGAATTTTTTTGAATCTGGCCTACGGGCTGCTTAATAGTTAAAAATGTGGGGCCTTCCCGGGGGTTTGCACTAAAGCAAATAATAAAAAAGTCATTGAGAGTTTTTTTTTCCTCCGCTAAGTTAGAGATTTAAATTTCCAAAACAAACATCGATCCCAAACCTTTAATTTTAAGTAAAAAATTTGGAAGTAGCGAACAAATAAGTCAGTCAATGAATCAAAACACACACACACCAACACCCCCACACACACACACACCACACTCACACACAACAAAACGCCACCACACACCCCACACAACCTTACACGCGTCCGCAGGAACACACACACCACAACACACACACACACACACCAACACACACACACACACACAAAACCATTCACACACGTCGCGTTTGGGGATAATGGACAAAAAGGAAAATGAAGGTATACACGGGAAAAATTAATAAACAGGGCCCCCCCCCCCCCCCCCCCCCCCCCCCCACCCCCTCCCTTTTTTTAAAAATGTTTCCCGAACCCCCATTTTTTGGAAGTAACTTAGTCCCAGTGGGGGAAAGGGGGGCGGGAAATTTTGCTTTGGGAAACCCTTGGAATTCGCTGCTCTAAAATCATTTAGAATACGGGAAACATCAATATGGACCATGATGTGTCTATTTCAGATATCAGTATGATAAGGGAAATGAACCCAATTCATCAAAAGCTCAGCACAGCACTGAACCCATTGACCTTGTTGATCCTGTTAATAAATGGCATTTGCAATGATTATGAAATGTCCCGTCAATAAAACATGGCAGCAGTAGGTTAGTAATATACCAACTATGTGTCATAAACTATTTCTGAAAGCTTTCTGTATCACTTCATACTCAGAAAACATTTCTGGACACAATGATTTCTGCCCGAAATATGTCGGAATGACAGTGTGTGTCTTTGCGGAATGTGCCAACTGTTATACACATTTTTTTTTTTCTCCAGCAACTATTTGAGTTGGCACGTCAATTTGTGGCTGCAGGTCCAGCACAAACTGTAGCCGGTGACAACGCGTGTCATAACACTGCCTATGAGGCGACGGTTGATGGGACGTCTTGGGCTGTGACTGCCTGGACAAAGGGGTGCTCTCACATGCCTTTGCTAGGTGAAATTTCCATTACGCTGAAACAGACTGTAGTTCCACGCCAAGCAAAAGGATGTGCTTGTTATTTGACGTCATTTGTTGGTCAGCAATTGGATTCTTTTCAATAAAATATGGTGTGTGGACATAAGTATGACTCTGTGATTAGTCCTTTAGAAACAGAATGCATTTCCAAGACGATGATGGAACAGCTGTTCCTTGAAAAGAATCTTTGGCCTTAAATGTTGACCTGTAGTGCACCTAACTTTTGAAATCCCGGCTCACAGCGTGTTTCATGAAGACCTTCCAACAGCAAAGCTTCTATTCCATAGATTTCTTTTCGGATCGTCCTGGTGGGGCCGATTTTCAGGATTCTTTGGAAGAAGCACTGTTCCGAAATCAACAATGGTCGTCAGAAGGATTGACTGCAGAAGTGTCAGAGATGTTTACATTCGACATCATGGCACATAAACGGATGACTCAAGATGCTTTGCTTTCGCTGACTGTGTTTTGACGAACTGTGTGTTACCTAATGTCATATGCCTACCTGATGTTTAGTCAAGAGAGCCCTCAGACAACAAATGGGTGTGAAAGTTTCAAAAGACAATTGAATTCGCAATGTGCCGCCAATGCCAAACATTTATGTCTTCACACACGCCATATTTAGCATTCAAACACTTACCTGGGATGGCTCTAGCGCCCCTTTGTGTTAGTTTTTGCGCCCCAGTGTCCTTCGCCCAACCTGAGGGAGGACAGAGTCCAGAGCTTTTTGTCAATGGACCTGAAGACCAAGACCACCCAAACTGCTGGGTGCACTGCCAAATACTGATGATGATTTTGAGGAACTGTCAAGCCTTATTGTCATTTAGCAGTTTTTCAAAGCCTGCCAAAGGAATGGGGCCATTCATGTGCGTAGCAGAAGTCTAACGAAACGGTTGATTGGTGAAGGAAGCTGGTTGTTACCTGACTGCACACGATCGCGCTCTTGCAACTTCTTAGTCTACACAACCTCGACCCTCGAGTGAGGTGCGTTGGGAAACTGCTAATCCCACTATTTTGTAGTTGGGCGTAAACTGAACAAATAGTAGCTTACCTGCTACAACCTACTTTTCAAACTAAGACATATTTACTTATTTGTGTTGAGGAGGAGGCCAGGAACATTTTATACTGTCTACTTTCTGTAGATTACGATTTTGTTTCTGCTGCTCCCCCAGAAAGCAGAAGGGACCGATGGATCTCCGAGCAATCTCATAAATGTTCCATATTAGTAATCCTGCATGACATCTCTTGACAGCTGCCCACGATCAGGAAGACAAGGATTTGGGGTATTCCACAGAGACTCAACAGCGTCCAGAATGTCTCTCTGTCAAAACATCGAATGACTCTTCATAGTCTATGAAGCTAATGTAGGTAGGACACACACACACACACACACACACACACACACACACACACACACACCACAAACACACACACACACCACACACCACACACACACACACACACACACACACACTCACAAGAGAGAGAGAGAGAGAGAGAGAGAGAGAGAGAGAGAGAGAGGGAGAGAGAGAGGAGAGAGAGAGAGAGAGAGAGAGAGAGAGAGAGAGAGAGAGAGCGAATGCGAATGATTTCTTCAAATTGAGGCCATAGTCCATACTGAAGGGGTGACACCCGCAATGCAACACACGAGAAGGACTCTCAGTAAAGAAATGGAAAGGAAAAGCCATTACACATATGTACGCTACGCAAACTATTATGAATATACCGTTCGTATTGGCTTTTGAGCTTCATAAAATATGTACATAGCAAGATCGTAGAGGGCATGTTCATTTCTTGTTGCTAACAATAAGTTGGCTCTAAAACTACAGGGGTCAAAATAATACTTAGCCTTAATAAATCTAACTCTAACACACACACACACACACACACACACACACACACACACACACACACACACACACACACACAGAGGAGAGGAGAGGAGAGAGAGAGAGAGAGAGAGAGAGAGAGAGAGAGAGACAGACAGACAGACAGACAGACAGACAGACAGCGACAGACAGCTAGACAGACAGACAGACGGACAGACAGCTAGACAGACAGACAGACGGACAGACAGACAGACTGACAGATAGAGACAGAGAGACGACGGACAGACAGCAGACAGCAGACGACAGACAGAGAGAGAGAGAGAGAGAGAGAGAGACGAGAGAGAGAGAGAGAGAGGGAGGGGTGGAAATAAAGTTAACAGAAGAAAGAATCAAAGTCATTAAAGTCATGGCAAAATGGTCAGGCACACACAATCAAACACCCATTTGCTACTCCCCATACAGTACTACCGACATTTAGACAATTTACACAACGTAAGTAAGTTTCTAGTGAGTCCTGGCGAAGCGCGATGTTGTAGTTGTTACTGATTTGATCCAAAGGATCGTGGCCTGTGTCTCTCAGTGGGGCCGTTGAATGGAAGAATAGAACTGAAAACATATAACCTAAGGGTAAGGTTCAAACCCTAGTATTGTGCCTCTGTGACCGTTCCCACCTTGTGTGTCTGCATGGACAGAACGAGCTCATTCTGGATCATTCTTTGTGAAAATAGCCCCGGTTGAGAATGCGGGAACAGAGACGAACAGGACAAATGCCTGTCCTGAAATTTTGTTCCATGCAAAGACGATGAAATGGTCCACAATATTGTGCATAGGAATAACCAAGAACCAGGGCAATGAGTGAAACAAAGATGACAGTACTAAATAGAGAGCAAACAAAACTGCATGTATGGAAACATCGGTGATATCAGTTTTTCAGTTTCAGTTTCAGTTTCATCAAGGAGGCGTCACTGTGTGTGGACTAGTCCATATACGCTACACCACATCCGCTCAGTTTTGAGACCACACTACGCTTGATTTTGAGCTGATGGATAAATGAATGAACAACTAAGATGAGAGAATTGAAGAAGAGGGTCTCGTGGCTGCGACTTAGCAGATATCTGACAATGCGCTGGTCAGACCTTGAGTGCCTACCTAACTTTGGTTGTCTTTCTTTTTTTTTATACTACATTTTATACTATTTGCATAATGTCTTTAGTTTTTCAGCAACTTTTTTCCTCCCCATACTTTCGTTTGGTTTCATTTACTACTCTTCGCTGGCTGCTTTGGGGGTGCTATTGGATTCTTTTTTGCACCCTTGGTGGTGAGAACACCACAGTATTATGGACTGTGGTGTGTCTCTATTTGACGCCAGGAGCGCAGACACAACCAGCCGTGACTCCCTGATGAGTCCGACCCAGCGGACGAAAGGCCTCGGAGCAGGCAATACAAATATATCTGCCTTCAAAAGGGATTGCGATGGTTCCCTTATGCAGCTAGTCAAGAGTTTTCATATCTGTAACATATTTTCTTAATTTCATGTTCCCAGTTTCTCCATCTTCAACCCCCCCCCCCCCCCCCCCCCCTCCTTAAGTCCAAATCTTTGCCAAGTCATTACTATGAAGATAGTTCAGTTGTTGGCCTGCGCTTGTTTTTCCCCCACTATTAAATTGTTCGTCTATGTATTTGTCTGACTTCATTCAAGTTTAAAAGGCTGTGCCAGTCTTGAATAAAAGTTACTCTGTGTTAGGTTTTCTTATGGGAGCAAAAAATACCCAACTTGTTTACTTTTTTTTTTGTATGTGTGTTTAGTGAATGTACACATGTGTGTGTATGGATGTGTTGGCACGGGCCCATGTGTGGGCGCGTGCGCGTGCGCATGTGTGTGTGTGTATGTATGCGTGCGCACGTATGCGTGCTTGTGTGTGTATGTGTGCGCGCACTGTGTGTGTGTGTGTGTGTGTGTGTGTGTGCGCACGTGTGTCTGTGTGTGTGTGTTGAGTGTGTGCACGTGTGTGCCTGCATGTATGTGCACGTGTGTGTGCCTGTGCAGAAGTGCGTATGTGTGTGTGTGTGGTGTGTGTGTGTGTGTGTGTGTGTGTGTGATTTGTGGGTTTGTGTAAGCATTCACACGTATATGCATATGTACATATATGTGTGTATATAAGTGTGTCTTTGTATGTGGGCGTATACGCATGTACGTGTGTGTATGCATTTGTGCGTTCATGTGTATTCGAGTATGTGTGCACACGTGTGGGTGTGGACGTGCACATGCATGCATGTGCATATGTGTGTTCGTAGGAATGAGCGGTATTATCCAAGAACAGCAGTAAAAGTTATGATTTTGAATGATCAAAAACATGATTCACAATATTCTTTTAAAAAAACAGTGTCCGTTTAAGCCCGTATTAAAATGTCATGTTTTACTATGTACTATCATAGCAGTACCAACAGATTACAAATTAACAATGCGCAAGAAAATCAATATATATACTTTCGTTTTGTTCCATTTTGCTACCCTTCGCTGGCTGCTTCGGGGGTGCTGTTGCATTCTCTTTTGAACTCTTGGTGGTGAGAACACCACAGAATTATGGACTGTGGTGTGTCTCTATTTGACACCAAGAGCACAGACACAATCAGCCGTGTCTCCCTGATGAGTCCGATCCAGCGGACGAAAGGCCTAGGAGCAGGCAATACAAATAGATGTGCCTTCAGGAGGGATTGCGATGGTTCCCTCAGGCAGCTAGTGAAGGGTTTCTCATATTTATGATATATACCCCCCATTTTCTTCATCTTCAATTTTTTTTTCTAAAAGTTCAAATCTTTGCCAAGTCATTACTATAATGACTGAAGAATTGTTAGCCTGCACTTGTTTTCCCCCACTACTTAATTGTCCAGCATTATGTATATATAATATATATATATATATATATTATAACACGACGAAAAAAAAAATCTCCCAGCTTGTGAAACGGTCGAGCTGATTCATCACACACCCCAGTCTGCCGACCAGCTACGTTGGTCGTCCTTTGCCCAGCGAGAATTAGCCCCTGCGTGTCGTGTGACACTGTATGTGTGCTGGTGCATGCATGCAAGCATGTGTGTGTGTGTGTGTGTGTGTGTGTGTTGCGTGTGTGTGTTGTGTGTGTGTGTGTGGGTGGGTGTGTGCGTGTGGGTGCGCACTCACACACACACACACGCATGCGCGCAGGCGCGAGCACACACACACACACACACACACACACACACACACACACACGCACGCACGCACGCCGCACACACACACACACACACACACACCCCACACACACACACACGCACGCACGCGCGCACACACACACACACACCACACATGAGCGCGCGCGCTCGTGCATGTACTCACTCTTCTTTTCCCCTTCTGTCCGATGCTCTCTTACACGCAGGCACACAAGCGCGCGCACAGGCTCACACACACACACACACACACACACACACACACACACACACACACACACACACAATCACACACACTGTCACTCACTCACTCATATACACCATGCAGAGTTCGCACACGTGTGCTTGCATGAAATCATAGTTTTGCTTTCGAAATGACATTCTCAATCAGCACTCTCTGTCTCTGTCTGTCTCTGTCTTTGTCTCTGTCTCTCTATCTCTGTTATCTTTTTATATAAGACCTCCCAATTTGATGTTTCAACAATCGTCTGAAGTTTCTTAGCAATGAACAAAGAGTAATTGCCATGTAAAGTGTAATAGTCAAAATCAAGTGTATA
>JAMYXO010000598.1:22500-25000 GCA_033310375.1 Conus canariensis | reverse complement strand
TTGGTCTTGATGAAATAAATTGAAAGAATTGAAGTGATCGAGAATATGTTTATTTAGATGGTTTTCCAATGGTTTAGACAGTACAGACAAAATAGAAATGGGCCTGTAGTTAGACGGATCGGTGTGATCACCTGTTTTATAGATCGGCATTACTCTAGCAATTTTAAAAGCCTTGGGGAACTGATTTTTAGAAATGCAGAGATTGTACATATAAGTAAGTGTTTCAGCAATTACAGGGGCTGACAGTTTGAGAATCTTTCCGTCAATGCCATCAAGGCCAGTAGTACTACTTTGCTTTAAGTGAGTAAGAGCATTACATACTTCGTGTACACATAACAACGGAATATCTAGACATGTTGTGATATTTTTGGATTGACAAAAATTCATCAGAACATCTAAATCGTTTTGTGAGGATCTGTTTCTTTTTATGGTGAAATTGGCAACATTGCAGAAGTGTGTATTCAACATTTCAACTGATACATCTTTCGGTGTTGTAGCACGAGCGTTAGAATTTTTATTGCTAAGCTGATTGATAGCCTTCCAAACTGATCGGTTGTCTGTTTTAGAGTAAATAAGATCTTTAAAATATTTCTTTTTGGCTGAGCGTTTTAAATAGTTAACAAGATTTCTTTGTTTCATAAATTCTATACGATTACCTGATGCTAGAAGTGAGTCTCTTAAATCCATGGATTTTTCTATATCACTTCTTATCCAAGGCTTTTTAGGGGTACTTTTGACACGAATTGTTTTTAATGGAGCGTGCTTATTGTAAACATTGAGAAAAGTGTGATACCAAACTTCTAAGGCTTCATCGGGATTTGTGAACTGATACACAGAGGAAAGTGAGGAATTCATCAGATCGGTAAGGAACAAGTCTTTATCAAAGCCTGAAAAGTTCCTGTACGTAATATACTTGTGATGATTTAGGGGGATTTTAACGCCTCGTTTAGACCAAGTAAAACAGACAGGGGAGTGATCGCTGCATCCAAAAACTGGTGAACATATTTCTATTATGGTACGTACAGAAGATGTGTAAACATGGTCAATGAGAGTTTGGGAAGTAGCAGTGATTCGTGTTGGCTTATCGATTAACTGAGTCAGATTAAAAGAAGTGTAGGTTTGAATCCAGGATTTGTTCGCTTTCAAAAGATCAATGTTAAAATCACCCAGTAGAATAATTTCGTTTGAGAGTAAGGACGCCTCCTCCATCATTAGAGTAAAGTTATCTATCCAGTCAGCATGTTCTGCTGGGTTTCTGTAAATAAAGCCTAAGAGAATCGGTTTGGAAGTTTTAAACTGTAACTCTATCCATAGTGATTCTATATGATATTTTTCGAGCGAAGCGGCTCGATTAAATTTAATAGATTCGTGAACATAAACAAGTAAACCTGTTTCTCTTGGTCTGGAAGGGTCATTTCGAACAAAGTTATAACCAGGTAAAATTAATTCTGTGTCAGAAATATGGTGTGTTAATCTTGTTTCCGCAAAACCAAATAAATGGAAACAATTACCATGATTATATAAAACACGAGACACGTCGCATAACTTATTAATCAAACTGTTAATATTCAGAAATCCAACCTTAAGGCCATCTGCAGATGGCCAGACTTCTTTCGTTCGCAACATCTTGACGCAATAGCAAAGCAGGAATATAAATTGCAAGAAAAAAGTAATACCAAATACCAACAAGGAATTTTGTAATACCAAACAATTTAGTAACAAGTCAACAATGAGTCAAAAAATCAACAGACACGTAATCAAAAATACAAAAGAAAATGGAACGTATATTATGTGCGAAGTTATTTAAATTAAAAGATCAATGAAGGCTAATAGCTGTCTACAGTTAAGTAAGCAACAGAAACACACACACACACACACACACACACACACACACACACACACACACACAGAGAGAGAGAGAGAGAGAGAGAGAGAGAGAGAGAGAGAGAGAGAAGAGAGAGAGAGAGAAATCCCGAAAGCAGTCAAAAAAACAAACAAACAAACAAACAAAAACAAAACAAACAAAAAACAACAACTGACAACTGTCGTATCAGCAGGAGCAATCGTACGAATTACAATGACAAAGCCAAGAACAGTCATCTTGGTCCGGCAAGTCTGTGGGTGCTCCATTCAATTCATGCTCATTCTAACATCGATTACGGACCTAATCCCTCACCAACCCCCATCCCTTAACAAATATACACACTCGCGCGTGGCCACTTATTAAAGTACGCTTACCCATTATACTTAGGGACAAGAATATGCACACAATTCGTCACATCACAATCATCAGGGAAATAAAAAGAAAACATTCAACGACAAATATACAGTTCATGACACATTTTTAAGTCATCATTACAGCAAAAGTTATGAGAAAACATGATGACATTGAAATAATGTACTTTACAGATTAATTAGGATAAGAAGAGAAAGAGTGCTGTTGAGACAAAAGATGCGATGCCATTTTCAATAATTGTTCAGCATAAGGGTGAACAGGGTT
>JAMYXO010000598.1:0-12500 GCA_033310375.1 Conus canariensis | reverse complement strand
GTGCACGAAACGAAGTCCTGGCAAAACAGCCACAAAATCTCAACGACACATGCGGAGGCACCTCACCTTTGGTTAAGTATGAAAGTCACTGTTGCATGGCATTATTATTCCATGGCTCTTCCTCACTGGGGAGGGGGGGGGGGGGTCACACATCCAGTATTGTGCCAGACAGATCATGAATGCTCCTCCTTCTGGTTTCACCGGGGTCACATGTCAACACAACACAGCATGTATGTACATGCGTTTGCGCTGGGGAGAATTAAAGAAGAGAGAGAGAGAGAGAGAGAGAGGAGAGAGAGAGAAGAGAGAGAGAAGAGAGAGAGAGAGAGATGGGGAGAAAGGGAGAGAGAGAGAGAAGAGAGAGAGAGAGAGAAGAAGAAGACAGACAGACAGACAGAACAGACAGACAGACAGACGAGACAGACGGACAGACAGACATAGACAGACCGACAGGCAGACAGAGACGGACTGAGACAGACAGACAGACGAGATAGACAGACAGACAGACAGACTGACAGACAGACAGACAGAAGAAGAGAAGAAGACAAAGAAGAAGAAAAGAAAGAAAGAAGAAAGAAGAGAAGAAGAAGAGAGAAAGAAGAAGGAGGAAGAAGAGAAAGAGAAAGAAGGAAGAGAGAAGAAGCAGGACAGAGACGATGAACAAAATACAAAGCGACAACGCATGAGTAGCCAGGAGTTAATGTAGAACATGTCGACTGATGAATCCATCTCGAGATGCAGTGAATGCCTGATTATGCTATCTCAGATGAATCATAGTTCAGTTTAATTCTTTCTATTTCCATTGCAATTCTTTCCATTTTCCATTGTTTACTTTCTCTCTTCTCCCTTCTCTTCTCTTCTCTCTCTCTTCTCTTCTCTCCTTCTCTCTCTCTCTCTCTCTCTCTCGCGCGCGCGCGCGCGCGGTGTGTGTGTGTGTTTTGTGTGTGTGTGTGTGTGTGTGTGTGTGTGTGTGTGTGTTGTGTGTGTTGTGTGTGTGTAGTGACTGTGTGTGTGTGAATGTTCAGAAGATCACTTAGGATCAAGAACAAGAACAAGACCATCAAATACAACATATAAGCGCACGCGCACAAGCGCGCGCGCCCACACATACACATAACAATAGGAACAACACGCACTCCACGCACACGCATTCTGCTTATAGAATATATACTAAAAGTCACAGAGGCAAAACCAAGAGAAACAAATTAGTGTTCAACGTGTTTTACTTTTCTTGCGTCAGTGTTTTTGTTAGCTGTTGTAGGCAGGTTGGCAATGTGCTGGAATTATCACACTGAAAATATGCACAGATATAAGGTATCGTAGGTAGAGCGAAGAAAGGGTGAACAATTCAAAATAAGGACATTTGTTGTGGCTCTCTCCATAGACGTCAAGCTGAAGTTTTTCTTTGTTGTGGAATTATTGATTTTTTTGTTATTCTTCACTTAACAGCTCATATAGAAGTATAATATAATGATACTTTTATGGTAGATCAGACTATTGAACTTTGGACAGTAGTACCACCAAGAGTCATAATTGAAATACCCATGGGTATACATAAAATTAAGCTTACAAATCAATTTTTGTACGACTGTGAAATCTGGCATTTGTATGCTTAGAATTTGAGCAGCAGCACAATAATTTTAAATAAATTGTCAGAATATGAAGCATACATCAGAATGCAAGAAGGACAAAGTTCTTCATTGCAGGGATTGTTTATATTCCAATGGTATTTTAACGAATTTGGCGAATTAGACCAAAACCTATACAGGGAAGAACAAGTCCAGAATATCTAAACAAGCACTAACTTTGCTTGTGTGTATAACCATGCAGTTGTAAATTCTATATCGAGCAAATCACCGAAAATGACACGGACCAAAAAAGATATATCTTCGATTTCCTCTCGTCATCGCTCTCCACCAAACCTCGCCAATATGTATTCCTCCAATTCCCAGAAGCGCTCAACATTCGGACGGAATGAAATATATATGGAAAAAAATCCAGTCACGCACAGTTTACAGTTTAAACTGTGCCGAATGATTGATTTTTAAACGTTTGTCCCTTTAAAGATGAAGTCTTCTATCAATTTGCTTAGAGACAGACTACGCCCCCTCCACTTCCCCCTCCCCCTCTCCATACCCTCACGTGCCCTGACTCGACATACTATTACCACCACCACTCCCCATTCAAATTCCAGCCACAGCCCTCCCCCCTTCCCCCTCCATTACAACAGCCCCTCTCCTCCCCAACACCCCTACATCCTTCTCAGACTTGGGTGATGCAAATCTCATGAAGGTTTCCAATCGTACTATTCAGTACACAATCTCACACCCCCAGCCTTTCATTTTATTTCGTCAGTTATGTGTTTGGGACGAGGGTTCGCAGAACAAAGAAAAGAGACATCCTCACCCCATCCCCACCCCCATTCCAATGGGAGTAGGATACTCGAACACAAAGTGATACCATTCTACATAGTACAGATGATCAATGTATTCCCGTCTGCTGCTTCCAGTGCCATAGGTGCAAGACCTCTGCACTATTGCCAGAGGGGTGACTGGTTCGGGGGGAAGGGTGGTGGGATGGGTAGATGGGGGTAGGGGAATTTTCAGTGAAGAAGGTGCGGAGGGGCAAGACGGGGGCCCAAACAGGCGGCTGTAACCACAAGACAGGGAAGTCCATGCAGGATTCTTTCATTCTCACTTGATGCCATGCACGTTGCTTTACATTCTAAACATCCGAACGGGCAGAACTCCTTACTGCGAAGCTCTTCAATCTGCAGAACTTACATCTCATCACCATGATGATATCAGATGGGTCACACAGAGAGAGAGACAGAGAGAGAGAGAGAGAGAGAGAGAGAGAGGGGAGAGAGAGAGGGGGGGGAGAGAGAGAGAGAGAGAGAAAGAGAGACAGCAGACAGACAGATATAAAGAGAAGGAGAGAAGAGAGAGCTTACGTGATTTTGTGTGAATAAAACTAAACAACTGAACTGTAAAAGCACTGTCTGTCATCGGACAAGCTGATGAGAGACTCCCCACCTTGACAAGGACTAATGTTTGAGAATCAGTATATAAATAGCTTATTATCTATATTATCTATATTATGTGGTGTGGGGAATAGACGTGAGAAGGAAAATGGGAGATGGTGGTAACCTGAAATTTAACAGATTTTGACCAACTATTGAATCTGTAAGTGACAACAAGGCACTCACGCGTGCACGCAAAAACCCACTCAGGCACTTGGAAGGTGAACTGGGAAGTAGGGGAGGTTACGACTGTTGAAAGAAATTTGTTTTAACGGCAGATTTGAAAGAAGAGGGTGAAGGTAGGTGTCTGACACTGATGGGAAGTGTATTCCAGACAGTTGGTCCTTGGAAGGAGAGAGAACGTTAACCAAAAGATTTTGTTCTGACAGAAGGAATCCGCAAGAGGCGGCTGTCGGCAGAGGAACGAAGTTGACGGGATGGGGTGTAGATGTGGAGGATGTCTGAGAGATATTTTGGTCCGGAACCAGAAACGGAAGAGAAACAGATAGAAGCCAGCTTGCAGTCAAATCGACTAAGGATTGGACGCCATTGGAGGGACTGCAACAGAGGAGTGACATGTTGACGTTTAGATGCTTTGCAAACAAGCCTGGCAACGCTATTCTGAATCTTCTGTAGATTATTGAGTAGCTAACTTGGTGAGCCAGCCAAGAGACTGTTGCAGTAGTTCAGCCTTGAGAGAACTTGGGAACAAACCAGAGTTTTTTGTGGCTTCAGTGAAGAGGAAGTGTCTGATTGAACTGATCTTACGTATTTCCAGATATGCTGTCCTTACAAACATTAGCCACGTGGTGCTTGAAAGAAAGGGCGGAATCAAAAGTCACACCGAGGTTACGAGCCTGAGATGGAAGAGGAATATCAGATGGAAGAAGGTAGGGCGGGATGATCTTGGAGTTTGGGAGGAGCAAGGAGGAACTTCAGTTTTGTCGTCGTTCAGCTGCAACTTATTCAAAGTAATCCATTTCTTTAAATCTTGGGAACAGCTTTGAACATCACTGACAACATCCCTGAGTTCAGAGAGGGAAGCATTAATAACAAGAGTTATGAAGGGGAGAAAAACATCAATACAGTGGAACAGGATGGATGCAGGCAATGGGTCAAGGTCACGTGATTTCCTAGGCGAAATAACTATCACCTGTCTGACATCATCCTCGGTCACTGAACTGAAAACAGTCCAAGGTTGGCCTGAAAAAGAATGATCACTATCAAGAAGGGATCCAGTGAAATTTGAACTGTCCAGATTGTCTCGGATTGTTTCGATTTGGCATTGAAAAAGTCAGAGAAGAGGATGGGGAGTTCAGAAAGAGAGAAAACAGTGGGGAGCACAGCATTGCTTTTCCTGCCTAGCAAACTGTTTGTGAGCTGAGCAGACGTCTTACAATCTAGTATTTTCTTTGAAAAGAAGGAAGATTGAGCGTTAAACACATCTGTCTACAAAATGTTTCTTCTTGTTCAATATTTCTTTGTAGACATAAAGGCCAGATCACTTTCTTTTTCATTGTACTATGCGATCAGGTAACTGGAGAATGTTCTTTTTTTCAGTTAAACTTTGCTTGAAAGGCAAGATTTTACTGTTGTGTTATGGTCTGATAACGAGTTCTTAATCAACATCACAGTGAAATTAATTGCAGAACCACATAAAATCAAACAGAAACAGGATGATCAAAACATTATGAGAATATATAACCTGGATGCTATCATTCCAGAGAAGACAAGTAAGATATAACGCCATTCTTTGACTGACTGAGTAGTCGGATCAACCTTTAGTCTTACAACTTCTGTTCGTTTGAATTTTTTTCTGTATAAGATTTCATGGTACTCGCGTACGCGAGGGTGTCTGGAGATTTCCCTGTTACGTTGGCTTTGTTAGTCTTTGATTTGATATATTTTTGGTATAAACTGTGTGATGTTTGCTAATGATGTGTAGCCGGGTGCTAACAGTGTCTATTTCTTGGTCACCCGTCATAAACGAGAGATTTTGTTCATGAGTTATCTTCCCCTTACCTCCCTTGATCGATTGATCTCATTTTTACTGTGTAAATTCTTTAAATCATGAATACCTCAGAACCTATATAGTTGTGTATACGTCGCTGAAGTCACAAAAATTAATGCATTTTATTCATTACAATCGTGTTGGACTGAGAAGCCCATATTTTCACTAAAACTGGTATTTCGACCAAATTAATCTTGGCGCCATTTTGAATTGTCCGACGGACAAACTGTAAATAATTCTTTGATTTCACAAAAAGTATGAGAGAATCCAAAGAATCCATGAATGCGCATTGAAAGTAAAGTCCATAAGCTCTCATTTCGTATATCGCATGCCTATGATCTTTTCTGTACAAGCTTGCGACTATACGAAATGACTGACGGCGCCGGTCGCTTGAGCGAGTCGCCTTCTTTGTTGATTGTCGGAGTTCTGATCTAAATTGTCGTTTCATGAAATTCGGACTTCCCAATCGAAATCTTTTTAATAACTCCATTTCTATAATAGAAGCAAGCGAAAATATATAAAAATTATCATCTGATGGACCATTTCAACGGAATAACGCTTTATCGAAGATCGTGTTCGAAAGCACATGGCGCCGGCCATGTGACGATAAAGCAAGTTGTGTTTTCTATCAAACTTTAAACGCAAAGTTCTCTGCTTGGATGGCATCTTAGATAATGAAATTTATATGTATAGAAAGAGTGAAATTCAAGCTTTTCACTCGTTACAAAATTACTTCATGCTGTTTGGTATTTTTCATCGAAATAAAGGAAAATATGACGTAAGCTCATTAAAAGTGGGTTCATTCTCGGGCTTTAATCACCAATAACTTTACACAGCCACAGAATAGTCAAATATGACTTATTGCATTTTATTCCTTGGGTTCTGAGGTTTTCATCTATGTCAGATATGTTTGGATACTTTGAACGGACGGCGAGCTAGACAACGCAGAAGCTGCGGCAGATAGCACAAATTTTGTCATTTGCCGTCTCGCGAGGCTCATTTTGCGCGCGGCGCTGCGTTGTCTTCTTTGCGGTCCGGTCAAGCTGTATATATTTGGGGCACGGCAAAGTGTTACGGAGGAGTGTAGCCTACAGTGTTGCCGAGAGTGTAGCCTAGAGTGTTCGCTAGAGAGTGCTCAGTGCGCTGAGTGCTGAAAGAGAGATCCCAGGCAGTGTTCCTGGTTTGAGCTCCTTGCCATGGGAGAGAAATAAAAGAACAAAAACTCCACGTCGTCCTGTGTGTCTTCTTGACTGGCTGCTGTCCCTTGGTTCCTGCACCTTACCACCATCTGCCTGTCTTCACCTGCACACCCCTTACCCCTCCACACCATCACAGATGAAAGGCAGAGGAAGATGTTAATGTTCCGTTACCCCCCCCCCCCCCCCCCCCTTCCGACATAAACACTTTACAGCAGACTCCATGTCCCACCTGATGTGATCTCTAAATTTCTGAAGGAGATTAACATTTTTCACCTGATCTAAGATTTGACGGAGGAAATGGTGTTCTCTCCCCCCTAATCCCCACCCCACCCTACCACCCCCATCTCTCACACTTAAAGAGTTTATATTCTCAATCATGTTTAACAGTTTATCATTACTGCATTACTATGTGCTATGTGATGACTCTCGCTCTCTCCCTCTCCACCTC
The DNA here is from genome assembly GCA_033310375.1 of Conus canariensis. NCBI lineage: Eukaryota > Metazoa > Mollusca > Gastropoda > Neogastropoda > Conidae > Conus > Conus canariensis. The sequence continues at coordinate 5,820 of JAMYXO010000598.1, read as the reverse complement.
CCCCCTCCCACCTTCCCCTCCCCATTGCATTCCGCTCGGAGGTGAGAAAGTATGTGTAATTTACCATTTTTCTTGTAGAAGGATTATACGTACATTTTTAAATATACAATCATGTTCATATATATACACCCACATGTTTCTCCAATTAAAAAACAAAATCTAAAAAACACTTGTCAGTTTGCTCTCTCTCTCTCCCGTACCCCCCCCCCTCTCTCTCTCTCTCCCGTACCCCCCTCTCTCTCTCTCTCCCGTACCCCCCCCTCTCTCTCTCTCCGTACCCCCTCTCTCTCCCGTACCCCCCCTCTCTCTCTCTCTCTCCGTACCCCCCCTCTCTCTCTCTCTCTCCCGTACCCCCCCTCTCTCTCTCTCCCGTACCCCCCCTCTCTCCTCTCCCGTACCCCCCTCTCTCTCTCTCTCCCGTACCCCCCCCTTCTCTCTCTCTCTCCCGTACCCCCCCCTCTCTCTCTCTCCCGTACCCCCCCCTCTCTCTCTCTCTCACCACCATCCTCTCCTCCCCTCCCCCCCCCTCCCTCTCCCCCCCCCCCCCCCCCCCCGCCTCGGTGATGAGAAAGTGCGTGCTGACCTGACCTTCACTTTTCTCTCTACCCCCCCCCCCCCCCCCCCCCCCCCCCAACCATCTTTCAGAATTAACTTCCAATGATGTAAATATATCTGTGTTAAGGTTGTCCATGCTTCGGTTATTCCTCCTCATCCCCACTGTCGGGGTCCTCATCCTCCTATTTTTTCCCCTTCTCGTTTTTTTTTTTTTCTTTTCTTTTTTTCCCTCAATCATGTCAGGTTTTTGTTTCCTTTCTCTTTTTTCTTTCCTCTATAATTCATCCTCACCACGCAAGTCTGTACGATCTATTAACGTTGGACATTCTCTTGCTGGTTTAAGTGTTTTGTCGTTTGATACTGTCGTCTGGGTTTATCTATGTACTATTCTGTACTGCACTGACGCTTTCATTCTGCGTATGGCGAGAGAGAGAGAGAGAGAGAGAGAGAGAGAGAGAGAGAGAGGGAGGAGAGGGAAGAGAGAGAGAGAGAGGAGAGAGAGAGAGAGAGAGAGAGAGAGAGAGAGAGAGAAGGCAGCTACGGGCAGAACTTAATCCATGGTTATCCCTCGTTCTTTCCTTGGTCAAAGAAAGAAAATTTAAAAATCTTCGAAGCCCTCCTGAAACGAAATCAAAGACAATCATACAAGGAGGACACAAGGAATGAGCGTACCATCTTGGAAGGTAGGATCACCACGCGATCACAGCACTTCCAAACACAGACCAAACAAAAACAATCTATTTGTTGTGGAGTAATCACAGCATCTTGTTTTATTTTAACATGTGCAATAGCATATCAGTGATAGGCCCTTGCAGATATTTGACAGTAAAACCAGTAATTTTTTAAACAAAGACCAAACTGACACCAGCATTAAAAGTAAACAAACGATATTTAAGATCACACATTTCCAGCCCACAGGACATCTGATACGTTTTGGAAATCAATTTTCTTCCCAATTTGATCAGATTAACATAACAATAACGACAACAATCTCGCTAACACCAAACAAATAGAACAAGGTTCATAGAGACTGGCACACGAGCACATATACTGCACACATAGATATGAAGAAAACGTGTTTATCACCCATGGACTCTTTACGACAGGGTATCTTGCTGTAATATTTGCAATAGCCTACCAAGAAAGGCATAACTCATTCAGTGGTACAAACGTTCAGACCAGTATCTGGCATTAAGGACAGTCTCATTCATACTGAACACACACACACAAACACACACACACACACACACACACACACACACACACACACACCACACACCTCTGCACCTGCACATAATCACACATGAACGTCCAAACACAGGCAAAGGAAAAACAACCTATTTGTCAAAGAGTAATCACAGCATGCTGCTTCACTGTAATATTTGCAGAGGCGTGTCAGTGATAGGCCCTTGCAGATAGTTGACAGAAAATCCATTCATCTTTGAAAGAAAGACCAAATTAATACCAGTCATTGAAATGAAAAAAAAATGAAAGTTAAGATCACACATTTCTAGCCCACAGGACATCAGATGTGTTTTAGAAATCCATTTCTTCAACATTTGATACAACTGACACAACAAAACGGTCATAATCCCACTCACACCTCACATACAGAACAAGGTTCGCACAGACATGTACACTAGCACATATAATGCACACATTGATATGAAGACAACATGCTTATCATGGGCTCTTTAAAACAGGATATGTTGCTGTCATATTTGCAATGGCGTACCAAGGATAGGCCATTGCAAAGATGAGACAGCAGCATAGCTCATAGAGTGGCACAAAGATTACTAAAGTATCTAGCATTAAGGATAAACAAATACAAATTGTCATTAGGACTAGTAACCAAACCAAGTCTCATTCATACGTAAGACATGGAGACACACACACACACACACACACACACACACACACACACATGCGCGTGCGCACACACACACACACACACACACACACACACACACACACACACACACCTGCACATGCTGATTTACAGACACACACCAAACAAAAAGAACCTATTTGTTCGGGAGTAGTTGTTTTACTGTAATATTTGCAAAGGTGTATCAGTGACAGGCCCTTGCAGCTTATTTGACAGTAAAACCGTTCATCTTTTATATCAAGAGCAAACTGATATCGTGCTCAGAAAGATAAAAAAAAGAAAAGAATGACAGCCGTGATCACACATTTCTAGCCCACAAAACATCAACAGAGATGTTTTAGAAATTCAGTATTTTCAATCCCAACTCACACCAAACAAATAGAACAAGGTCCACTGAGACAGGTAGGTACACAAGCACATATACTGCACACATCGATATGAAGAAAACATGCTTATCATGGACTCTTTACAACAGGGTATGTTGCTGTAATATTTGCCATGGCGTATCAAGGATAGGCCATTGCAAAGATTGGACAGCAGCATAACTCGTATGGTGGCACAAAGATTAGTAGAGCATCTGGTATCAAAGATGACAGGAAATAAAATTGTCAGTGGCACTAGAAACCAAATCATCCTGCTAATACAAATATAAATACTCTGAAGTCGTGAAGACCAAAGCAAAAGTTCAAAAAGAATGCATGGATCCAGACACTAACGGGACATACACTCACATACACACACAGGTGGTCAAATGAGATCTTTTTTTCAGTGGCATTTCCTTTCTCAGTTTTTTTCTTTCTTTTTTCCTTTTTCTCAGTTTTACAAATATCTCGTTTTTCTCATGGACTTCAGATATTCTATCCTTTACCCGCTTTTTTCCTTTTAGTTGTTATAAACGCTAAAAAAACAAAACAAAAAGAAAACGTGTGCACCCACGCACACGCACACACACACACACATGCATATGCAGATAAGCACACATGAACATCCAAACACAGACAAAGCAAAAACAACCTATCTGTCAAGGAGTAATCACAGCATGCTGTTTTACTGTAGTATTTGCAATGGCTTGTCAGTGACAGGCCCTTGCAGATATTTGACAGTAAATCCATTCATCTTTGAAATAAAGACCAAATTAACACCAGTCATTAAAATGGAAAAACACGATAGCTGAGATCACACATTTCCAGCCCACAAGACATCGACAGACATGTTTTAGCAATCCATTTCTTCAACATTTCATACAACTGATATAACAAAACGCTCAACAATCCCACTCACACCACACATACAAAACAAGGTTCGCACAGACACGTACACTAGCACATATAATGCACGCATTGATATGAAGAAAACATGCTTATCATGGACTCTTTAACACAGGGTATGTTGCTGTCATATTTGCAATAGCATACCAAGCATAGGCCATTGCAAAGATGAGACAGCAGCATTGCCCATATAGTGGCACAAAGATTACGAAAATATCTGGTATTCTAGATAAGCAAATACTAATTGTCATTAGGAGTACTAACCAAACCATCTATCTGACACAACAAGTCTCATTCATACCGAATACATGGGGACACACACACACACACACACACACACACACGCACACACACACACACACACGCGCGCGCGCACGCGCCACACACATGCACACACACACACACACACACACACACACACACACACACACACACACCACACACACATGTCTCCACGTGCTGATTTACAGACATGCACTTCCAAACACGGACCAAACAAAAACAACCTATTTGTTCGGGAGTAGTAACAGCATCTTGTTTTACTGTAATATTTGCAAAGGTGTATCGGTGACAGGCCCTTGCAAATATTTGACAGTAAAACCAGTAATCTTTTTGTCATACTGTGCATACATGCATGCCTGCACTCAGCTCAGCATTCACTCCGTGCACACGCACTCTCTCCAAACAACCAGAAGGCGCACTGCAATAACTCTTCTTCTCCCCCTCCTCTCCGGGGAATAATTTACTAAACAATAATCAATTTTCCGTCATATTCAACTCGTTTGTCTTCAAGGAATTATTTTTAATTCCTCCTCTCCAGTGGAGGTACAATCATTCCACAGATCCACTAGTTGGGACCAACTTTCACCTCATTATACATAATACTTCACAAATATATCTTTTACCGGTTTCTCCTCCTCAGTGGAGAAACAATGTATATATTTTCAAAGAAAAATCAAAAGATGGCTTAAAATACAGTAGTATCAACTGAGTTCATCAGGGGGACAATAACAAAATCATTATGGGCCAACATGACAAATGCTTTCTTTTCTCACAACTGGTGCAGTCGTTGTCCTCTACAGCTCGATTCTCCAACCCTGGAGACGATTAGGTGCTGCCGCAGCACTGTAGCCCAAATATTTGTGCGACTGCCTAACTGGTGCTGCCACAGCACTGGGAAGGGCTGAAACACGAATGAAGTCCGTGTAAGTAATCTATTTCAAAATCTGAATAATCATAAATTCTTTTCCCTTTTTCCCTTTTCTTAACTTCTCTCTTTCTTCTCTCCCCATCTGTCTATACCTCACCTGGTAATGGTGAGTCGCAGGTGGAACTCGTTCTTCAAACAACCTGTCCGGTCAGTGTCCCCAAGCCATCTCCTTCCTATTCCTTATTTTTCCCTCCTGCGCTCTTTCTGAGTACACGTTCAGTGAGTACTCGTCTAACTCTACGCATTACCAGCCCATGGTTGCTGACCAATGGACAACGTCCGTCCATTCAACCAATGATCGCCCTACGTCTATAGCCACCAGCGACACCGATCACACTGGTCAGGCCATTCAAACTTTCTTTTCTTTTACCTTTCCTCTTCCCTACCAAGGGAAAATGCTTTATAACAAATAAGGGCGTACGCGACGGAACGTCACATGTCGCCATGTGAGGCTACATCACATGACACCCCCCATCCCGGGGGGAAAAAAAAACTTTCGTCAAGAAATTTTTTTTTTTTTTTTAAATACACATACATATCTAATTAATATACAACTTCAGCCATCAATCATCAATTTTTTTATCATTCAAGAGTTTCCATCAATGCATAGAACTAACCTTTATGAACATCATAAAGATCCAAAATCACATTCCAAAATCTTAGTTTGAGAAAAAAAAAAACAATCAGTTTTGTTTAGTTTTTTAAAAACAAATTCATACTCCATCACCACAAATCACAAGTTACAGTGACACGAAAAACATATGATACTTATTATTCCAAATGCCAATCATATATATATAGCAAAATGTAAACAGTTTTTCTAGCGTGTTGTCACATAATCATATGTCCCAACATCATCACAAAATGAGAATTTCCTCATGACTCACTTGATGAGAAAA
>JAMYXO010005994.1:5000-14451 GCA_033310375.1 Conus canariensis | reverse complement strand
GCGACTGCAGAACACACTCTCTCTCTTTTCTCTCTCTGTTTCTCTCTCTCTCTCTCTCTCTCTCTCTCTCTCTCTCCCTCTCTCTCTCCTCTCTCTCTCTCTCTCTCTCGCACATTTTCTACTCGTGCACGTGCACGCGCGAGCGCGCATGTGTGTGTGTGTGTGTGTGTGTGTGTGTGTGTGTGTGTGTGTGTGTGTGTGTGTGTGTGTGTGTGTTCATCATCGCCGGCACAATTGGGTGTATATGTGTGTGTGTGTGTGTGTGCGTGTGTGTGTGTGTGTGTGTGTGTGTGTGTGTGTGTGTGTGTGTGTGTGTGTGTGTGTGTTTGTGTGTTGTGTGTTTGTATGTGTGTATACCTCTCTCCTCTCTCTCTCTCTCTCTCTCTCTCTCTCTCTCTCTCTCTCTCCTCTCTCTCTCTCTCTCTCTGCGTTGATGGAAAAAATGTATAAAGCACTTCGGGGAGTTTACGACTCAGTCATTGCATGTGTAAAAGACAAGCATTCATACTCTGATTTTTTTGATTGTCCGAGAGGAGTAAAACAAGGGTGTGTACTCAGCCCAATTATGTTCTCCTTTTTTGTCAATGAATTAGCCGTAGAATTAATCAGGGAAGGAAAGCACGGAATCCAGATGGTACCAGGAACTTCAGAATTATTTTTATTGCTTTTTGCAGACGACGGTGATTTTGCTCCCAGATACTGTTATAGGTCTACAGAACCAGCTGAACAATCTGAAAAAAGAGGCTGACAGATTACGTCTAGAAGTAAATCTAGATAAGACTAATATTATGGTTTTCCGTAAAGGTGGTTATCTTGGAATAAGAGAAAAATGGACATATGGAAACGAAGATATAAGAGTAACAAACACATACAAATACTTAGGCTTGATATTTACAACAAAATTAAGTATGAATGCTGCCCTTCTAGACATGAGCAGAAAAGGTAAAATGAGCGTTATTGAAATTCTAAAATCACTAAAGAAACTACATACAATTGATCCTTCCCTATTCTGGAAGCTTTTTGATACTCAGATTGAGCCCATATTGACTTACGCAGCAGAAGTATGGGGGTTAGAAGATACAGGGTTAGTAGAAAAAGTACATACTTTTGCCATTAAACGATTCCTGGGTGTACCACTACACTCTTTAAATAAAATGAGTTACGGAGAAACAGGAAGATATCCTTTGTTCGTTCGAACTGCTGTAAAATGTATTAAATACTGGCTGCGACTGGTAAAACTACCAACTAATAGAATATGTAGGCAAGCCTATGATATGTTGTTATTACAATTAGAAGCAGGCAAATACAATTGGGCATCAAAAGTTAGGAACACTCTAACAGAAAATGGTTTTGGGGTAGTATGGTTGTGTCAAGGTGTTGGCTCTGAGGAGGGTTTATATCAGAATTTAAGGAAAGAATTGTTTCATGTTACAAACAAAACTGGCATTCTGAAATTGAACATAACGATAAATATGAGTGGTACCGTTCTTTTAAAATTACGTTTGAAGCTGAGAGGTATCTAACTTTGATAACGAATAAAAAGATGAGGGAAGATCTGGTAAAGTTTAGATTAAGAGTGCATGGCCTAGGCGCTGCAAAACACTGGTTTATGACCAGTAAACGAAGTGTTGACTGCCCAATGTGCGGTCACAATAAGGAAGATGAAGTGCACTTTCTTTTTTATTGTTGCTTCTTGTCAGATATTCGCCGAAAATATTCTTTTTTCAATATGACTCATGTCGAGCCTACAGTAAGTGGTTTAATTAATCTTTTGGCAACAGATAATGACACAACTATCATTGCCCTTGCTAAGTATTTAACTGAAGCTACCAAGACGAGAAAAAAGAAGTTAGAACTTAATGACAATAGTATTGTAATCTAATGTTCCTTGTTTTGTCTTAGTATGTTCTTTTGTAATTAGTGGATGGCCATGTAGTCTCAGTGTGTTGTGTGTGTGTGTGTGTGCGCGCGCGCGCGCACATGAGCTTGCGTGCGTTTGGAACAGCGATGTCGGGAGTGGAGAAGGGTAAGGTGGGATGGGGGGGGGGGGGGGGGGGGAGGGCGATCGGGCGGTCGGGGATCTGTCGGATTAGAGGGTGAGGTTGGGAGGAGGAATGGAAGAATGTGAGGTTGCGTTTACTGTTTATGTTTGTTCGTGCAAGGTGAGAGAAGGGATTGGGAACTGGGTTTTGGAACTAAAGGGACGGGAACGGTAACGTAGGAAAGGACGTTCTGTACGGAAGTCTTCTAATCAGATTTCATCGTTTACATGTGAGTAGTTTGATATAAATATCTGTACCATCCTGACAATGTGAGCGATCCTTAAACCCTTTACGTTCTGATGGTTTTGTTTATTTAATCATTTAGTTTCCTTATACTTTAATGATACAATGTGTATTTTCCTTATACCTTCATGATGCAATGTGTCCAGCCGTATGTGTACCCCCCTTGCCTTAATGGCCCCTGTAGCTGAAGGCAATAAATCATCAAAGCGTCTCTCTCTCTGTGTAATATATATATATATATATAATATATATATATATATATATATGTAGAAAGAAACTCGTGGAGAGCGTGGCAGCAGAGAGTCCTCAGAAGAGAAGCCCCCTTCAAGCAAGTGTTTCGGCCCTTATCTCCTGACACTCTAGGGGGGGTTGGGCCACACCCGGTTCATGACTCCGGATGTCCCTCTGCTGCCCCTTTTTTTTCCCATCTTGGGACGAGCCATGGCTGGGATTCGAACCCATGACCCTCTGGACATGCTCATTTTCCACTTAATGACTCGCGCTTTAACCACTGAGCCACAGGGACACCTGATATTTGTAGGAAAATTAAGCCTTATGAAGTTCACTTTTGTTCCTCCTTGACCAGATCCAGCTTGAACACCTCTCTGCCGCTTCTGCCATTGCTTTCAGGGCTCTGGTTTTTTCTTCCCTGCAACTGAGAGCTGTTTCATGAGGCTGTATGCAGACGTTCCTACAAACCCCCTAGCTCCAATTTCTGCAGTGAGGACTTTGACCTGATAGCCTTCTCTCCTCAGGCTGTTTGCCAGATCAGCATATTTTTCAGTCTTGTAGATTTGAGCTGCCTCCATTCTGTTCTCATATGGCACCGTGAGCTCGATCATGATCAGCTGCTTGGTTGACTTAGAGTGGACTACTATGTCTGGTCTCATGCCACTCTTGCTGATGATCTCTGGGTGACTCTTCCATTCTGGGAGGTCTGCAGTGCACTCCCAGTCATCTGCCCCGTCCAGCAGACTCTGCCTGCATGTTTCGAGTGGCACTGTTGTTCTTGGCCATGATTTGCTGCCTCCTGCCGTGAAGAATGTTGCGGGTGCTTTTGGAGTCCTGATTTTCCCTTTTGTGGTGTTGGTACTAGCCCAGACTACTTGTACAATTTCTTTGAGCACTTGGTTGTGCCTCCATGTGTACCTTCCTTGAGCCAGGGCTACTTTACATGAGCTTAGGACATGCTCCACTGTTTGTTTTTCATGGCAGAGGGGGCATGCAGGATCGTCTGTTTTCCCCCACTTCACCAGGTTTGCATTTGAGGGCAGAAGGTCATATGCAGATCTGAGAATGAAGCTGATCCTGAGAGGGGCCATGTGCCAAATGTCATTCCAAGTGAGACTTCTTTGGAGTGCATTCTCCCACGTTGTCCATTGCCCTTGCTGGCTCTGCTGGACTGCTTTTTGGAGTCTTTTTTGGTCTTCTTCTTTTCTCATCTCCTGAATCATCATGTCTCTTTTGGCTTTTCCTTTGGCCTTTGACCACCATTCAGTTTTGGTCACCCCCAGTCCCTGTCTGTTGGTCTGTGTGTGTCCTGTTATTTCTCTGATCTTGAGACTTTCTTTTGCAGAATCCATCGCCTCTTGAACTTTCCATTTTCTGCCTGTCTTCAGCTGGGGCTTAATTGCTTCTACCACCTTGTCTCCTGAGTCCTCCAGCATGCTTTGAAGTCTGATCTTCCCTGCTTTGTATTCCTCCAGGATGGATTTCAGGGGTAGTTTCAGCTTTGCTTGGCGACAGTACAGCGCTATGTCAGTCAGACAGGGTGGGACACCAAGCCATTTCCTTGTGAACTTGTTGATTTTGGCTTCCATTGCCTCCACTATGCTGGTGCAGATGTCGTATATCATCAGAGGCCATAGCAGCTTTGGTATCAGCATGAACTGCAGACACCAGACCTTGTATTTGCCAGGGAGCCCACACTGGTCAATGGTCTCCAAGCCTTCCTCCGCCATCTGCTTGGTTTCTTTTGCTCTTTGTGTGTCTTTCAGCGTATCATCATACCATCTTCCAAGGCTCTTGACTGGTTCTTCTGTGACTGTTGGAATGGCCTGGTTGGCAACACTGAAGACCACAGATCCGGCCACTTTTCCTTTCCTCAGTGAGAGACTCCGTGATTTCTTTGGCTTGAACTTCATTCTGGATGAGGCAACTATGTCGTCCAGCCTCTCCAGCACATGACGTGTCTCGTCTTCTCTGGATGAAATCACTGTAGTGTCATCCATGAAGGCCTTGAGAGGAGGCATCTTGTATCCATCGCCAAGGTCTGTTTGTCTCGCGTTGTTTGTTGCTGCTTTCAAGATGAGTTCCATTGCCAGCACGAACAGTATTGGGGAAATTGCACAGCCCATTGCAATACCCACTTCCAAGTTGATCCAGTCTGTTGTGTACTCCTTGGTAGAGAATCGCATTGAGAAGCCATTGAAGTACTTCTTGAGCATGTCGCGGATGTTCTTTGGCACATGGTACATCTCAAGAGCCAACTGTATCATCTCATGGGGCACAGATCCATATGCGTTTGCCAGATCAAGCCACACTACGTCCAGGTCTCTCTTTTCTGTTTTTGCTTTTTGGATTGCGTCCCAGATCATTGTGGCGTGTTCTACACAGCCCGCCACGCCTGGGATGCCACCTTTCTGGACTGACACATCCAAGTACTTGTTTTCCATCAGGTACTTGGTCAGCCTTGCTGCCATGACAGAGAAGAAGATTTTCCCTTCGACGTTCAGTAGTGATATTGGCCTGAACTGGCTAATGTCACTTGAGTTTTGCTCTTTGGGGATGTACACACCATCTGCCGTCATCCACTGGCCGCTGATCTTCTGGTTTCTCCAAGCCGATCGCAGCAGCCTGTGGAGCCACTCCAGCACCTTGGGACATTTCTTGTAAAGCTGGTAAGGTATTCCGTTTGGCCCTGGTGATGATTTGGCTCTGGCTTTGTCGACCACCTTCTTGATTTCCGCCAACGTTGGAGGCTTGCCATTGAACTGTTCCTCAGGGTTGGTTGGCCACACCAGACCTTGAATGTCGAGTGGTGCTTTGCTCTGTGGGTCAGAGTATGTTTTCCTCAGATGCTGCTCAAGAACTCCTTTGTCCACACTTAGGGTCCCAGATTTTGGCTGCTCAAACAGTGTTCTGGCAAACTGGAAGGGGTCTCTGAAGAAGCGCTCTTGTGTCTTCTTCTTTTTGCTCTTCCTCTTCCTCGCAGATTCCGCTTTGCTGAGGGCGCTGTGTTTTTCTTTCAGGTCTTTCCACAGTTTTTCCAAGCCTTGTTTTTCAGCTGGCAGTGCGGTCTTCATTTGCATCTTGAGGTTTTTCTTTTGGACCCTGATCTTGTCCATCTTTTCTTGGCGTCTGGATTTCTTTGGAGGTGTTTTCTCTTTGGGTAGTTTTGCTCCATAGGCGTCTCTACATGTGGCATACACAATGTCCCCATATGTGGCTAGTTTGTGTTCCAGGGTGCTTTTCCCTATCAGTGCATCGAGTCTTTGGACGATTTTTGCATCCAGTTTCTCCCAATCTTCAGTTTCGTTTGCTCGTGGCAGGTTGAGTTTCAGGCGCCTGGCATCGAGGGCCTGTGCAAATTCCTCATCCGAACCAACAGCGTGGATGTCCTTGGCACTGTGGTTTAAATCCTGGCCTTGGTCTTCCAACGTCTTATCTGCTGATGCATATATATATATATGTGTGTGTGTGTGTGTATATATATATATATATATATATATATATATATATTCAATTATAAACAAAGCTTGCTCTTATGTCTTAGATTGAAGAAATAGGAGGAGATAAGCATTCATATCTGCAGTGGCAGACAATTCTGTCTAACTAACAGTATGTGCTTGAGTGGGTGAATGGGGAAAAATAAAATAAATGCTTCTCAAAATGAGCCTTCAGCAAGCTTATAGTCTTCAACGAGGAGACAATCTCCAATAGGGAGGAAACTCACTAACATATAACTCCTGGTCGGATACCGATATTTCGAAACCTGATTGTTTTCTCCTCAGTGACCGCGGAAAGTGGCAATTTGACTCCTCTGCCTTTTCGGTTTCAAGAAGAATGCTATCCCAGAAAAAGCTGGTGTGCAATACCGTAGTATGTTTGTTGAGTTTTCAAAAAAAACAACCAAAGGTGCCACCTAAGAAGCAAAAGGAAATCATGAGGAAACAAAACAAGCTTCATTTTCTTGTGAAAATTAGAAAATATAAAAAGATAACCTCTTAAGACACAAGTGCTGAGGGCCAGTTCTTGGAATGAATCCGCAAGGGACTAAATTACAATAAACTAATACATTTCAAGGATAAGTACCGCACCATTCCAGCAACTTACAGAGCAGCTTGGTGTTGCAATGACTGCAAGAAATATTCAATTATAAACAAAGCTTGCTCTTATGTCTTAGATTGAAGAAATAGGGGCAGATAAGCATTCATATCTGCAGTGGCAGATAATTCTGCCCAACTAACAGTATGTGTTTGAGTGGGTGAATAGGGAAAAATAAAATAAATGCTATCTGACCAGGAGTTATATGTTAGTGAGTTTCCTCCCTATTGGAGACTGTCTCCCCCTTGGAGACTATAAGTTTGCTGAAGGCTCATTTTGAGAAGCATTTATTTGGGCTAGTGTGTGTGGGGGGGGGGGGGGGGGGGGGGCTAGTGCAAGTCCCAGAGGGGCTGACATGATACAAGCCCCTCATTTGACTCAGCTGGAAAGACTACTGTCTGTACTCGACACAACCAACCACCATTCACGAACAATTCCATATCTCCCAATCACTACGACCATATCGAAGAGATATAGGAGAGGCAGACCTTCCAAGGATCTCAGAGATCCTTAGCATCTTATACAAAGACCACATTACCAACCTGGGGTCCAGACCAGAGTAAGACAACTCACTAGACAATACGGAGACCTGTTCTCCACAGTGAAAAGAAGGAAAATGACATGGTATTGTCATGCATCAAGATCAACAGGACTTGCCAAAACCACTCTACAAGGAACAGTGTGAGGAGACAGAAGGAGAGGAAGACAGAGAAAGAGATGGGGGACAACATCAGTGCATGGACTGGCCTCACACTCAGCAAACTGCCTAGGAGCGTCTGAGAACTGGGAAGAATGGAGGAAGGGGGCTGGTTGCAAAGTCTTCTGTGGTGTCCCAACGGTCTTCAAGGCTTCTAGATAGGTGGTAGATGATAGATGAAAGGCATTCAAAAAGACGGGGGAGGGGGGAGGGGGGGAGGAGGGGGCAAGAGATGCAAGGAAAGGTAAGAAATCTGGGCAATCTGTCAACAGAACATCAATCATCTCTGAGTGCTCTCAGATGGTTTGCTTCGCTTCCGTGCAGTCGAAATATTGTATATTCACTGGAAACACAGCCTGTGGGAGTTTTCTTGTCGAACAATTGTTTGATGTGTGTGTGTTGTGTGTGTGTGTGTGTGTGTGTGTGTGTGTGTGTGTGTGTGTGTGTGTGTGTGAAGTTTCCTTGTCGAACAATTGTTTGTTGTGTGTGTGTGTGCGTGTGTGTGTGTGTGTGTGAAATTCACGCGTTTGTATGAGCATTTGAATGGAGGTTGGGTAGGGGAGAGGAGGGTAGAAGCAGTGTGGGTCTGTCTGTACACGAGGAAATGGACCAAGCACGTGCATCCCGTGCAGGCCTGTCTCTCGTGTGAAACAGACAGTATCGCCCTGTGTGTTGCACTCCTTCGTAATTCGTAATTTTAACAACACGAAAAAAAATGCCGTTTAAAGGAGGGATGGATAGAGGAAATCTCACCCTGGCCTTCCACTCTACTGTTGGGGTATGCGGGACGCTTGTATTTAGTTTTGAAAAATCATAGAGGGAAGCAAACGACATTGGAGGAGTTTGGGGCAGGCTGTTCCATATGTTTGAACTTGGTAGCTGGGACTTAGGGTCATTCAGGGTCACAGTCATTCAGGGTCAAGGTCATTCAGGGTCATGGCCTTTCAGGGTCAAGGTTATTCAGGATCATGGTCATTTGGGGTCACAGTGATCCAGGGTCATGGTGGTTGAGGGTCACAGTGATTCAGGGTCATGGTGATTCAAGGTCACGGTCATTCAGGGTAACCCTCACACGTTTTCGAAAAGAATGATTGCTCTAGGGGTGTTATCATCACCCACCACTGCCACGACCCGGCATAGTACTCACCAACCTCCACACCCCTGCCAATGTCACCATCACCACTACCATCACCACTACCACCACCACCACCACCTGGCATAGTACTCACCAACCTCCACACCCCTGCCAATGTCACCATCACCACCACCACCACCACCACCACCTGGCATAGTAGTCATTGACCTCCACACCCTTGGCAATGTCATCACCATCACCACTACCACTACCACCACCCGGCATAGTATGTACTGACTCCTCATACCTGCCAATGTCACCACTCCCACCACAACCACCACCACCACCATCACCCTTCACCCAGCCTTCACTAGCATCATGGTTTATGCAGACGATTTGGGAAGACGAAGATTCTGAATGATTAATATTCACAACCCTGAACGAAGTACAATTTGGGATGAAATGAACCTGGTCCATTTTCATGTCAATGGTCTTGGTTCGCCCAAATAAGGGGCTTCAGAGCTGTGAACCGATCATAAAAGTTGAGCATACTAGAGATGCTGAAAACAAACAAAAAAATATTCCATAAGGCAATTGGGGGTGGGGGGTCCCTCGGCGGATTGTTTTTGGTCAACAGATGCTGTATCTTAGAACAGAAGGAACTGAACACAGAAGACCATTCCAGAGCCGGTTTGGGATTAGACAAATACGTTTTGTTGGTGTCGGTCAGTTCTCACAATAACACACACACGCGCGCGCGCGCTTGCGCGCACGCACGCAGTCACGCACGCACGCACACACACACACACACACACACACACACACACACACACACACACACACACACACACACAGGGGTATGAACGCTGTGTGTGTTGTGTGTGTGTGCATGTGTGTGTGTGTGTGTTTGTGAGAGTACACGTGTGTGTGTGTGTGTGTGTGTGTGTGTGTGTGTGTGTGTGTGTGTGTGAGTGTGTGTGTGTGTGTGTGTGTGTGTGTGTGTGTGTGTAAGAGTGTGTGTGTGTGTGTGTGTAAGTGTGTGTGTGAGTAAGTGTGTGGTGTGTGTGT
>JAMYXO010005993.1:0-14453 GCA_033310375.1 Conus canariensis | reverse complement strand
CTCGCGTGACATATTTTTGTAAGCGGGTTGTACAGCCTTAAAAAGAGAAGGGTACCGGGGTGGGGGGGTTTCTTTCCCTCAGTGGCGATCTCGCTTTTTTCTGAAGGGGACGAGTTCCTCTGTCCGTTCTGGGGAAGGGGGGAAGTGGACGGGGGGGGGTGGGGGTGGGGGGGGAGTGCAAAACAGCCCCGACAAAATTCTTTTTTTACGGGATAAAATAAGCACTGACGTGCTTTTTAATCCAGTCCCCGCCCTGAGAGGCTCAACATGCGTAAAAATAATTAATTAAAGAAAGCAAGACCCGCAAAGCGGCTGTTCATGGGAACCAGCAAATAAAAATAGGGGAAAAAAAACAAAAAAAAAAAATAAAAAAAACAGAAAAAAAAAATTAAAAATAATAATAAAATTAAAAAAAATAAAAATGGAATAAAAATAACAAAAGGGGAAAGGAGAGAGGGGGGGAAGGGGTGGGTGGGGGGGGGAACAAGTAAATTTTACAAAAACGTACAAAAATGGCTTTAGAAAACAGACGTGAGTAAATATAAAATACGTACAATTTTTTGAACCACACTACGCTCGCACGCATGGAGGAGGAAGAGGGGAGAAAAGAGAGAGAGAGGAGAGAGAGAGAGGCCACTGTTCTTTTTCGTAAGGCTAAAATCGTAGAAGGTTTAAGCGTGAGATGAAATTTGGGGGGGGGGGGGGGGGGGGGGCAAAAAAAAAAAAAAAGAGAGAGAGAGAGGGGGGGGGGGGGGGCAGCATGAAATCCCAATTTTGAAAAAAAAATGTACAAAAAACGACAATTTTTTGCATATATAAAATCAGCCCTTTAAAATGAAATATGCAAAAGTAGGGAAAATTGGGAACTACCACCCCGCACACACAGACAGACAAAAGGAGAGAGAGGAGAGGAGAGGGGAGAGAGGGAGAGAGGAGAGTGAAAAAAGGCACAACATATCTTTTTCCAAATTAAAAAATTGCAAACTATAAACCCCCCCAACACACAACCCCACACACCCACCCCCACACCACCCTTTTAAATTATATTTATATACCCCTATACATAACCCCACCCCCAAAACATTAGACGTGCGCCGCGTGTGGAACCCACACACCACACCACCCCCCCCCCCACCCCCACACCCAACCGTATTATAATTTATTTTAAATTTAATATTTGCACCCTACACTCCCCCAAAAACATCTACATACAAACAAACTACATAAAACACACCACTTTGGGAAAAAAATTATATAATAATTTTAAAAAATAAATCTATATAAATATATATATAAATATTTTAAAATACATACATACAATTAAAAAAATACTTATACAGAAAAAAAAGAAAAAAAAAAATAAAAAAAAAGGTTTTAAGTACAAAAAGGGGATGATTTTCTGTTGGTTTACATTTTGGTTTTATTGGGGGTTGTTGTATTTTTGTTTTTTTTTTTTTTTGTTTTTTTTTTTTCCGCAGAAGGTGGGAAAGGTAATTTTTTTTGAAGTTGTGGTAAATTTGGTTTGTTTGATGATTCTGGAAGGGGTTCCACAAAGGGTTCCCCGGTCTTTTAATTGATTTAAATAGGTCAGTTCTGGGGACGGAAAAGGGGTTTTGTGGGGTTTCTCGACGGACTTTTGGAATCGTCTCTTAAAGTTGTTGGGCACCCCCGGTCAAAAATCTGTGCTCATTAAAGCCCTTTGTTGTATTTTGCCCTTGGCTGAATGGAAGAATGGGAAATATGTTTAAATCAAGCTTTGAGGCTTGTTTTCTTTCAAAAGGATTAATTTGAGCGCTCGTTTATGAGGGAAAAATGGTTTTAGTGTGTTTGCACTTGCAGAATCCCTTAGTCGATGCAAAATAAAACTAAGAAAATATGCATAAAAAAAATTTTTTTTCGTGAATAAAAGGTCAAGAAAGGTTTGAGGGGGAGTGAGTGAGAGACGGGGGACAAAAAGGGAAAGAGGGGAGTGATGAGTGGGGGGTGGTTTGCGGCACCGCTTTTTTGTAAAAGGGAAAGGGTTTTCGCTGAGAGGAACAAAAAAAACAACCCTTTGTTTTTTTCCTTTCGAAAACCCCCCCCCCCCCCCCCCCCCCCCCCCCCCCCCCCCCCCCCCCCCCCCCCCCCCCCCCCCCCCCCCCCCCCCCCCCCACCTCTTTTTCCGCTTTTTCCCCTTTTCCCTTTCTCACTCAAAGCTTCTTTCCTTTGAATTTTTGGGCAGCTTAGTTTGCGATTTAAACTGGAACGCTCTTACAATAAATGAAAACGAAACGGCCCATGACGTTTAAAGTTACATTGTGTCCCCTTTGAGCATGGAAAATTCCTTTTAGTATCATTCCATTTCTTTCGGTTTTGCTTTTGCTGGGTGGCTTTAACTGAACGGGGGCCACACTGTAGCGGCGCGAGAAGTCGTAAACAAATATAGGGTAATTTTAACTTAATTAAAAATCGGATTTTTCTTAGAAGCCTAAATGATGAAGGGAAAACCCATGTAATGTTTTTTTGTGGCTGCAAAAAATTGGTGGGGAAAAGTCGGAAAGCCGGGAAAAAGTTGATTATTCTTCTTTGTGCCTTCGGTTTGCGGCGTTGAAGGGAAGCGACGGGGCAGGGGGAGTCGATCAGGAAGATGGCCCACAACAACCAGGAAGCAAGGGTATATTTGCAATAAAGCAATTAACGAATTAATCCCCTTTATGCCGTTTTACTCTCGATCTTTTACCATTCCAAACCAAGCCATGATCCGAGACGAACTTGCCTTGCTGCCTTAGGCTATGCTTGTGGTACATTCACAAAAATTGTGTTGACCTGTCATGCTGTCCACCCAGTCACTGAGTCAGGCGACAGCGTTGGACCCCCATATTTTTCTTGATCTTTAAGGATCTTGTTTTCGCAGTTTCTCTTCAGCTCTTCTCTCTCTCTCTCTCTCTCTTCCCTCTCTTCTCCTCTTCTTCTTTCTCCCCTCCCGAACTAGTTCCAGTCGCCCAGAGCCTGCTCTTCTTTTCCCTTTTTTCGTCCCCCCCCCCCCCCCCCGCCCCCCCCCCCCTCTCTCTCTCTCTCTCTCCTCTGAGTCTCTCCTCCCCTCTCTCCCCCTCTCTCTCTCCCTTTTTCTCTTCCCTCTCTCCATTTTCCCCTTGGTCTTTTCATTCCTCCCCCCCACCCCGATCCCCTCAGTTTTACACCTTTCCTCCAGAAAAATTTTCATTATTCCTTTTAAAAGTTACATATTTTTATATGTGTCGTTCAGTTCTTTGGGAATGTTTTTTTTCTTATTTAGATACCCCCTCCTTTTTTGGGGCTAGATGAAAAAAAAACCATGACTTTGGTTATTCCTTTCCTCAACAAACCTTTTGTTCTTCGTTCGTTCATTGTTCTCTGTCTCTCTCTCTCTCCTGAATCCCCTTTTCTAAAGTTTCCCCTAGACTTTTTCTGCCTGTCTGCCTCCTTTCCTCATTGTTTTACAGAGATCTTTCCCAAACCCTGTTCTCTCTCTCTCTCTTTTTTCCCCTCTCTCTCTCTCTTTTCCCTCTCTCCCCTCTTCCTCTCCCCTCTCTCTCTCCCTCTTTCCTCGTCCCCTTCTTCTGTCGTTAAAAGTCTCTCAACCTCCCTTTTCCCAAGATTTCAAAATTGGACTGTATGCTCTTCTGGCTTTTTTTTTTCCCGTGTCTCCTTCTCAGTGTCTACTTCGTTGTCTTCTGTCTGTCTGTCTCTCTCCCCCCCTCCCTCCCTCTCTCTCCTCTCCCTTTTGTGGGTTGGTTTTTGGTGGTGGTGTGTGTTGGGGGTGAAATTTACACTTTTCTTAAACTGCCCCCATACCTGGTTTGTGAAAAGTTTTGGTTGCAATTTATCTGCGCTCTGTGAAAAATGCTGTACACATTTTATGAGTCTGAAACCCAAATTTAAAGATTGTCTATCGAAAATTTTTAAAAAGGGGGGCAATTATTCATTCAAAAACTTGCCTTTTAATTTAACAACTAATTTATCTTAAGGGAAATTAGTCTAGTCTTGTAATTTAAAAAAAAAAGTATTTTTTTTTTTTTGTTTTTCTAAAAATCAAGTTCTTTGTCTTATTCTTTCAAAAATACTTAATCCTACCTACGTAAGTGTTGGGGGTGGCGACCGGTGCATTTCTGAAAAAGCTTTGCAATTAGAATACGATCGTTTGATGAAACCCCACCTCCCCCGTTTTTTCTTCCTCTTGTATGCGTAAAGAAATTTCGGATCCTTTTTTAAAATTCTTTTATAAGCCTTTCATACTTTTGGTTACTTTCTGATGCAAAAGTATCGAACTGTTTATGAGCTTATAATACTATAATGGGGATCATTTTTATTTAGAAGAAACTTTTTATTTTTCTTATTACAGTAAAAAAAAAAAATAAATGAAAAAGGTCATTATGTTAAGTGCTATGATACGAGTACCAAAAATTTCATATCATCATCACCTCATCATCTCTTCATCATCTGACCATCATCACATTATTTTTAAAAGTTAGTATTACTAGTATTTCACCATCATCATTATCATATCACAATTTTTTTTAAGAATTTTTATTAAACTTATTTGGTGCACTCAGCATTTGCCCACCAAGTATTTAAAAAAGTAGGTCCAAACTGCCAAAAAAAATAAATAAAATAAAAAGACAAAACACTGTCCCACCCAAAAACCTGCATGGATAAATTCTCCATGGTTCCCTCTTTCCTCCCTCTTTCCAGTTTCCACCCTTGCCCACCTTACAAAAAAATGATTACATATTTACTGATTTCAAGAAACAAGGTATCCTGTTTATACCATTATTTTTTTGTATCCACAAAAAAAAAGAAGAAAAATTTTTAGCTTAATTTTAGGGACAAGCAGACTACTTGAAAAAAATGCGGAAATTGATTCGAAAGGAAAAGGGCTTGCGAAAAGATGAAAAAGTGCCTGAGACAAGAGTCAAATTTTAGACGTGGCAAACTTAAAATGGGCGGTGCATTAGAACTGAGTTTAAATCCCCTTAAAAAAATTTGCCAAAGAGAAAACCACTGGTTGTGACTTTTTGGGTCTGAAATATTTTCGTTTTTAAAGTTACATCTGTAGTGCCCGGGCCCCTTTTTTGCCCTTTGTTTTACATATATTTTTAAATGAACTTGAACATTGAAACATTTGATGTTTGTGTAAAAATAAAAAACTGTCGGCGCGTCTGTGCGGAGGCAGAGGCCCCTTTACCTGTTAAACCCTGCCCTGGGGCTGCAATCGGGGATGGGGGAGGAAGAACAGTTTTCTCCAGTCTTCTGCAGCCCCCTTTTTGTCAAGGTGAGGTTTTGCCTTGGCCACTGGGCAATTTAAGAGCCAATTTTTGTATCTTAGATACCGGGTGCCAATCTTTAAAAAAACAAAGGGCCACCCCCTTGAAATTTTAAATTTGGTTATATGTTTTAAAAATTCTTTTTTTTCCCTTTGTTTGGGTTCTGCCTTTTTTTTTCAGTTTATGCCCCATTTTTTTTGGGTTTATTTTGCAGGGGTTTTTCACTTGTTTGCCTTTTTTTAAAAACCCGTTAAAAAGGGAAATCTTTCGGAAAAAAACAATAAAC
Source organism: Conus canariensis (assembly GCA_033310375.1). Classification (NCBI taxonomy): domain Eukaryota; kingdom Metazoa; phylum Mollusca; class Gastropoda; order Neogastropoda; family Conidae; genus Conus; species Conus canariensis. The sequence continues at coordinate 8,885 of JAMYXO010005993.1, read as the reverse complement.
AATAGGGTAACTTTTGCTCCCATAAAAACCAAACCCCGATCTTATATTCAAGACGGCCCCCTTTTTAAAATTTAAATAAAGTCAGCCAAATACAAAACGAAAATCAAAAGGGGGGGAAAACAAGCGCACCAACAACCCTCTGTCAACGCTGATGACGGGGGGGTTTTTGGCCCGCGCTTTTTTTAATTTGCTCCATTTTTTAAACAAAGGTATATTCGGAAAATAGTGGTGCCCCTGCCGGCAAGATTGTTTCCCCCCTGAAGGACAGCGTATTTCAGCTCATGTTCTAAAAAGGTGTGGTTAATTTAGCGTTCCCTTTGCTGGTCTGTTTTTTGGGTTTTTTTTCCCAGGGCTGAAAGGCCTTCTTTTCAATTTGGCGGCTGCACTTCCCCCAAGCCTGGGCTTTGAGGGTTGGAGCTTTTGTTGACGTACCTCGAACTGCCCCAAATGTCATGGTAATTTAAAAGCAAAAAAAAAAAAAAAAAATCACGATCCCAACCCAACCAAACCCCGAACACAGGGTTTCAAGTGCATTTTGCTTCAATGCCAAAAAATGTATTTTTAAAAAGTAGGGGTTTAGGCCTGGGGTAAAACCGTTTAAAAATGAAAAATGCGTCACTTGATTTCCCCTTTAAAAACCCTTGGTGGGAAACCGCGAAAAACTTTTGCGGGGGGTCCAATTCTCATTGGGATTTTCCCTCGTCAAATCAAAAAGTTCCCTTTTATTTTGTTGACACATCCAACACAGACAGCCCAGGGCCGGGTTATCCACATTACAAAAAAGGGCACCCAAACAATTGCCAGTTACAAACGCAAATGGGATTGGTATGGGCTAAAACAGGTGAGAAATCGGCCCGGGCGCTTAAAAACAACACCCAAGGGCACGTGGCAGAATCGGGGTTTTTGGTGCTGTTGATTTGGGTGAAAGGGCGCATGTTGATTGAGGCAGAACGGGAAACAGCCTCACCCAGCCCCCCTCTTTGTCCGGTGCACAAGAACATGGCCGCCCAGCTGGGCCAAAGGGTAACTTGTGATGAGAAATCCTACTGGCTTTAAGCAACATTATTTTATCTTTTGTGTACTGGGAAAATGTTTTGTTACCCTGTTATGTTTTTTGTGTATGTGAGATTGTGTCCCAGTGTGTGTGTGTGTTCGAGAGAGAGAGAGAGAGAGGGGAGAGAGAGAGAGAGGGGAGAGTGTGTGTGTGGTGTGTGGAGTGTGTGTGGGGTGAGTGAATGTTAATGACTCATGAACGCAAAATCGTGTGTGTGTGTGTGGTTTTAGATATTGATTTGTTAAAACTTTTAAAGCACCCTGTAGGATTTTTTTAAGAGGTGCTATAGAAATAGTCCTCATTATGATTATTGCTATTATTTTATTGTTATTATCATTAAAGCCCGCCATGTTCCTCTTTGATGTGTTTTGTTATTTGTTATGTCACACACCACTCTCCTTCCACTAATCCCGACTTCCAGGGACAGGATCGAAGAGGATGATGCAGAGAGAGCTGTTTTTTCAGGTGTGAGAAGTGGGAAATAGATTGGTGTTGCATGTACAGACCATTATGCTTCATTTGAACTCCTCTGTTATGATTTTGACTGTATTTTAATCATAGAGTTTGGTCTGCTTGGTATCTGAAGATGTTTATGACTAAATTTGTTTGATTTATAGTTTTTCTTTTGTGTAGTTTAGTTTTTTTGTTTTTTGTATGTGCTTGAAAATTTACTTTAAAGATGTGTGTGTGTGTGATTGCGTGCATGTGCAGTGTGTGCGTGCATGCGTTGTGGTGTGTGTGTGTGTGTGTGTGTGTGTGTGTGTGTTTTGTGTGTGTGTGTGTGTGTGTGCGTGCGTGCATGCATGCATGTGCGCGTGCGTGCCATGGTGTGCATGTGTGTGTTTTGGGGTGTGTTCATCTGTGTGTCTCAGGCTGTGAAGATAGACAGCAGTGAGGGACGGTGTGGTACAAAATGGGCACATGGCCAAGCGGTTACACAACTATCCCCTGGCCAGACTGGCCTATGAACGGTACAGTGTTTCTTTTGTCTTTTAATTCATTACTGTAATTATCCAATCAGAGATTTTGTTGCACACAGATTTCAGGCAGAAAGGTGAAGTGTATTTTACATCTAGTGATGTAAAGTTTTTTCAAAGGCTGACATCTCATACACTGTTATTCTTTCAACTTCTCATCACAAATGCATTTTTCCATTACATATGCAGTAAATGTAGGGAGATGCGAAATGATATACATCGGAAAAGTTGTCATCAGGTTTTTGGATGGTTGACTTTGTGATCATTGTGACCATTAAACTTCCAGGCCAACAATTTTGTTTGGGTCATATACTTTACCATGTCAGACCATAGCATTCAACGGCAGTTAGCCAGCTCTGTCAGGCCGAATTTTTTTCCGTGGCCAAAGCAGTCATAAGACAGTCACGTGATGTCACCCCACTTCCGCCCCGGAAGAAGCCAGTGTCAACTTCCTATAAGTCATTCATCTTCGGCCTGCCCTCAAAGCAAGATAAGGGCTTGTGCTCTGTCTCGCCTATACTTGCCTTTGTGTTAACTTTGCTGTGTTTTGTTCTATACTTGATTCAGTTGTGGCTTGCAAATGTGAGGCTCTTGGTGGGAGCGTATTTATCAAAAGATTTGTCTCTTTTAAACCCGGGACTCTCGGGAGCGTATTTATTAAAAGATTTGTCTCTTTTACCGGCACTCCCGCGACTTTGTTACTCGCGATCGTCGGCACCGCTCGCCGGTCGTGTTCCCCCACCATATTGCCGAGCCTCGGGGTTCAGCACGCATTTTGTGCTGGTTCGGCTTGCACTAGACCCTGAGTATTTTTGCCGTGTGAGGCTCTTGGTGGGAGCGTATTTATTAAAAGATTTGTCTCTTTTACCGGCACTCTCGGGAGCGTATTTATTAAAAATTTGTCTCTTTTACCGGCACTCTCGGACTTTGTTACTCGCGATCGTCGGCACCGCTCGCCGGTCGTGTTCCCCCACCATATTGCCGAGCCTCGGGTTCAGCACGCATTTTGTGCTGGTTCCGCTTATTAAGGTTTAGGGCTCAATAACTATCACACCTGTACTCTTTACCCTTCACAGGTAGAACGTGTTCGAGTAAGGGTGTGTGACACTGATCTGCTTATTAAGATTTAGTGCCCAAGAACTATCACACCTATACACAGTGATACTCCACGTGTAGAGATTGCTATTAATAGCCATACCAGTCACACGACCGGTGGCGTGTAGGGGTAGTTCGAGTTTTCAGTCGATCTCTCGAGCACTTTGCACGACACCACACGGACGATCGAGATTAATTGATTTTCTCGATCGGCCACCTTGTCTCCTCTTTGCGGTCGTGTGTTCCCGGGTTTGCTCTATCCACCTGTGCCCAACATGGTGAAGGACACCGCCGGGTCGAGCCACTCCACTGCTCGGAGTTCGCTCAATTTCCCGGAGAACCCGCGGGTCGATTCCATCTCGGAGCAATCCGTTCGCACTGATGAACGTACGGTTCGGGTAGACAGAGACGACTTCTCCGCGGAAGGGACGCGTGATCTTCCTCGTCTACCAAACCGACGGACGCACGACCGCGGCGTCCCAAGGCTGATAGGCAAGCGGCCACCATTTCAAAATGCCTTTCATTTGATCTGCCTGCTAGTCTAAGGGCAAAGCTCCCCTCAAGGTGCTGCCCAGAAAGTCTAATGGCAAGGCTCCCCTCAAGGGGCCCGGCCGAGCAAAGACTAGCCAACGGAATTCGCCCTCCCCCACCCCTTCTCCATCGGCCAGCTTGCCCTCTAGCCTACGGACTCGCTCGGAGACTTCTAACTATCATGCTGAGTCACGCGAATCTCGGCCCCCGGGGCACCTTGCCGAGCCGCGGACCAGCACGGGTGACGGATCTGGGATGGAATCACCATCCGTCACTCGCCTTGATGAGTCACGTATCTCTTTTTCCCCCCAAATTGATACGTGCACTCATAGCGCTCGGCCCCACCGAGCACAGGTGCAGCCAACACCTGAGCTCGAGGAGCGCTTCGACTCCGGAAGCAGCCTTATGGTCACCCCGACGCACGACCTCGGTGGTGTCCATAATCCTGGGCGTGCGGGCACGCCGCGCCATGGGCCCGGCCGTGCCCATGCACAAGGACGGTCGACCTACCCCGATCGAACGTCACCTTCTTCCCTAGGGGTATTGGACGTTGGGGAACCGACCTTTCGGATCCCCATTTGGGCAACGTCCGCGGTCCCGCTCCTCCGGGGGGAGGATCTACCAGCGGGACCAAGGGTAACCTGACATATTCCTCCAGGGGGAGGAACACGGGACCGCATCCTGACCAATCCGCACTTTCGCGGGTTGGGGGCTCGACTTCCGCATCCTCCTCCATACCATTATGGCCCTCCCAGGCCCATTCCAAGGACGTGTATGGTGCAGTGCACGGACCTGGACGGGGACGACAGGCCACGGCCTCTCAAGCCCCCCCCCAACAGTGATTCAGGTTACCCGGGTCCCCGGGGACTTTCTGCCTACAAGAAGAAGAGGGTCTCGTGGCTACGACTCGGCGGATGTCTGACCTACGCATTCGCCCAACGCGCTGGTCAGACCTTGAGTGCGGCCTACCTACCATGGTTTTTCCCCAGGGCCGCCACAGCCCGTTTACCTCCCCGGGGACCGGTGGCTCTATGCCCCCGAGAGAGACCAGTGGCTTAACGCCAACACCCAGCACGACCAGCTACATGGTCGAATGTGGCACCCGGCCTCACTTACCTGGGTCGACCTTGGTCTCCCTCCTCGGGCGCTGTCCTATCGGCAGGACGATGTCCCGGCCGCCGATTATAGGGCCACCGGGGACACACTACAGGCACCCCTCGACTTACCTCCTGAAGACGGGTGCTATGAACCCTCTCAGGACCAGTACCTCCCTGAGGCGGACGATGACGAGGAGCTAGCCCCCACCTCATTGTACGATGTCCGCACGATAGAACGGTGGCGACCAGACCTCGTTAGGAGGGAGGCCGCACCCGCTGACGAATTTCTCTCCCTCTCCCCCGGCCCAGAGATCTAGACCAATCTACCCAAGAACCCCTCAGTCGCCTCCTTGTTTACGGACAATCCCGTGACCAGGGAGATGGGCATTTCCCAGTCGGACCGTCGGTTGATCCCCCACCTGCCCCCCCCTACTTCCGGCGCCATCTCCTTTAAGAACCTAAAGGAATGGGTCCGAGTAGCCAGGATGGGCATCCTCCACACCACGGCGGGACACACCTACTTGGACATGCCCCTTCAGCGAGCGGAGGCTCTATGGCCGGAGGACGATGGTGCCATCCCAGTACCGGGGGACCCGGGCTCTGAGGCGCACCAAGAGCCTGACCCTCGCTTGTTCAGCGATCCTTTCATGCGACACCTAGTTAACAGGATTTCGCATCACCTTTCGGCTGCGGCGGACAGCGCAGCCAGAAGCCACTTCAAACTGCTTGTTGGTCGCGAGAGAGGCCGTGCTGGCGCGGACCTCTCTCTCCCCGACGCTTAAGGCAGCCCTGCGATGCATCCCGGGCCAGGTCCAGTCGCTCTTTGGCGACTACTCGGCTGACGTCATAGCACAAGCAGTTGAGGAACGCAAGCAGGCTGTGTCCTTTGCGCCCAGGCCACCGCCACGCCCTGCTAGACCCCCACTTCGTTCCTTCCCCAGGCACAGACCCTATCCCAGACAATCGCCTTCCCGCACCGCACGGCCCGCCAAGCGACCTAATCTTCTCCCAAGGCCTAAGCCAAAACCCCATCAGCAAAATTTTCGGTTAGGCCAACAGTCACGCTCCCGGAGCTGACTAGGGAGACAGCCCGAGGGGGACTTAGATCAGGTAGCACCCCCCCTCGCCCTATCCCCCACCCACCAGCCCAGACCCTCACCCCCCCTGGCGGGCAGCCTCTCCCGGCATGCCCACCAGTGGAGACGCATACGCCTCACCCCCTGGATAGTGGCGGTGCTACAGGAAGGGTTTCGCCTTCCTTGGGCCCACGAGCGTCCCCCCCTCATGCTATCTCCCCCTCCCTCCCCCAACGAACCCTCCCCCGCCAAAGCAGAAGCTCTTCGCACGGAAGTCCAAGACCTCCTCAAAAGAGGGGCCATCTCGGAGATTTCCCACCCAAACCCCGGCTTCTACTCTTTGTGATCCCAAAAGCCTCGGGAGGATGGAGGCCCATTCTAGATCTTTCGCCCCTCAACAAGTTCCTCAGGCCCACCAAGTTCAAGATGGAGACCCCCACCCAGATCCGAGACTCCATCCATCATCGCGACTGGGCCACATCCGTAGACCTGAAGGACGCCTATTTTTCAGATCCTGATTCACCCGGCCCACAGACGATTCCTATGGTTCGTCTGGCAGACCCCGGAGAGGCCTGCACGCATAGTGGACCTCATCTCCTGCCTGTCACAGGCACCCCACACCTCGGCCAGAACCCTGTCCTCCCTCCTAGGAATGATGGAGTCCCTGTCTCCCCTCATTCCCCTGCGGCGGGTCCCCAAACGCCAACTTCAGAGGGAGTTCCGCCGACGTTTGTCACAGACCTCCGACCGCTGGGACCAGGTCATTCCCCTCGGACACTGGTTCATTTCGGCGACGGAGGAGCGGCTCACTCCAGCCACTCTCTCCACCGGGGTCCCCATCTCCCTCCCAACCCAACCCAACCACTGGAACTTTATACAGACGCCTCCAACTTGGGCTGGGGGGCCCACGTGGAGGACAGTCACGCCTCGGGGAGTGGGAGCTGGAAGCGGTCAGGCTAGCCCTTCTCCAACTCCAGCACAAGGTCGCGCACCGACTTGTTCTCCTCCTCACGGACAATACGTCGGTAGCTTGCTATGTCAACAAAGGGGGAGAGGCCCGCTCCATAGGCCTCTCCCTCAGAACAGAGGCCCTCCTTCGCTGGTGTCGCGCAACCATTGGTTTGTGCCCATGATCGACCTGTTTGCCACAGCTTCAACCATCACCTGCCCCTGTACGTCTCTCCCGTTCCAGATCCCCAGGCGATGCAGTCGACGCACTATCCCTCCCCGGGACGGGCCTACTGGCGTATGCCTTTCCCCCCTTCCCCATCCTACACAAGGTGATCAGGAAGGCAAGGCTGGAAAGACCCAGGCTGATCCTCGTAACGCCATGGTGGCCGACCCAGTCTTGGTTCCCGGACCCCAAGTCCCTCACCCACGTTCCCCCCCTCCGGCTCAGCCCTCGCTGGACATGCTGAGACAACCCCGGTCAGGTCTTCCTCACTCCAATCCCAAGATGCTTCGCTACACGCGTGGCTTCTATGCCAGCCCAACTGCGAACATCTGCATCTACCCCCCACTCGGAGAGACCCCAGTCCGTCCTAGACACACTAGCCGGGGCAGGGGCCTCTCAGGGATTACGGGACTTCGCCTCGGCATCTCGCAGAGCCAGCACCGAATCCCTCTACAACTACCGTTGGGAGAGATGGATAACCTGGTGCTCAGATAACTCTGTTCCCCATTACTGCCCCTCCAACATCCAAATAGGAAATTTTCCTCTCCCACCTATCCTCTTCCCTTAAGCTGTCGGCTGGCTCCATTCGGGGCTACAGATCAGCTATCTGCACTACCATTCGTCAACTGGGGGGCCCTTCTTTTGACAATGACTTTCTCCTCAGAGAGGTGTCTAGAGGAGTTGCTCTACGGGAAGCTCAGTCCCCTAGGCGCATTCCCCTCTGGGACCTTTTTACGGTCCTCGATGCCCTCAGAAAAACCCCTTTTGAACCCATTGCTTCTATTCCTTTTGACCTCCTCTCCTTTAAGACCACCTTTCTCCTCGCCCTGGCCTCGGCCAGAAGACGAAGTGAGATTCACGCCTCAGCGGTGACCCCACAGATATCGCCTTCCACAGGGACGGCTCAGTCTCTCTCAAGTTCCTTCCGGAGTTCTGACATCTTGGGAAAGGGAGAAAAAGATGGAGACATGGACCTTTGCCCCTCCAGGTGTCTCAGGTACTACTGGGAACACACACGCCCCAGGCGCTCCTCCCAGAGACGACTCCTTATCTCCCTCAACCCCAACAATACTAGAGATATCTCGGCGGGAACTATCTCCAGGTGGCTCTCCAAGACGGTGAGATCTACCTACGCTCAGGCGTACAAGGATCTCCCTGTCCTATCACCCAGGGCCCACGAGGTCAGAGCACTGGCCACTTCCACAGCGTTCCAGTACTCTGTCCCCGTGGCCACCTGCTGGAGGCAGCCTACTGGCGTTCGGAAAATCCCTTCATTAATTTTTACCTGAGGGGTATCCGCATGACCAGAGCTGATGGGTCTAAGGGGATTTCCTTTGTGGCGGCCAATGCAGCCATATCGGTCAACCCCAAGAACCACTAGGGCGCTCGCCCTCCTCCGATTCCTTTAAATTCTGCTATGGTTGACATGGTAAAGTATATGACGCCAAAATGGGGAGTTTGTGTTATACTCCCTGTTTGGCTAGTATACTTACCATGTCAGACTCTAATTCCCTCCCTACCTTCCCCTCTGGCGCCAAGGTTCTCGGGGTCACCATACACCAGGCCTCGCTGAATGACTTATAGGAAGTTGACACTGGCTTCTTCCGGGGCCGGAAGTGGGGTGACATCACGTGACTGTCTTATGACTGCATTGGCCACGGAAAAAAATTCGGCCTGACAGAGCTGGCTAACTGCCGTTGAATGCTATGGTCTGACATGGTAAGTATACTAGCCAAACAGGGAGTATAACACAAACTCCCCATTTCTACTGATTCAGCCATAAGTGTCTACCCAAAAATCAAATTTTTAGACTCATGAGTTAAAGGGACACCAACTTTTAAAAAAAGAATTGGACCTAGCAGCTTTCACTGTTTGTAAAAA
>JAMYXO010005992.1:0-14460 GCA_033310375.1 Conus canariensis | reverse complement strand
GAGTCCGTCGGCCTGTAATTTCTCCCATGATCATAAAAAAATTCCATGACCGATCTTACTACCCCATGGAAATCCCCCGAATGGATGTTATTGCCTTTGATAAAAAATTGATCAGACTCGCATGGGGTTTAAAAGTCGACCTGACATGGCACAACAAGAAATGATGGGTTTTTCCTTGTCCGTCTGAAAGAACTCAGACTTTCCCCCCGCAGACTCTTTCCCTCCCAACGCTCCCCCCCCTTCCCCCCCTCTCCCTTTACTCCCTTTTTTTTTTTCGTGTTCTTTCTTTTCGTTTTGTGTTGTGTTTTTTGTTTTCTAACCCAGTCAACTTTCTATGACTTGTAGTTCGGTTAGTGAGCAAAGAATGGTGAAAAACTGCCCCTGTTTTTTCCCGTACGAAATAAATTTCATTCCACTTAGAGCTGACGGACGTCAGCTGACAAAGCATTCTCTGCAAAATACGCATTGTTCTTATACTCTAATCTTTTGTTGTCTTTTTTACTTTGAATGTTTTGTAGCATGAAATCTGACAAACTTTCTACGATTATTTTTATCATTTCTATTATTTCATTATTATTATATTATTATTATTATCGTTATTCTATCATTCCCATCTTTAAAATTGTTATTCTTTTTATCATCTTTATTATTTTTACAAATTTTAAGGTTTAAGGGGTTTTGGTGTTTTTTTCTTTCTTTTTTTTTTTGGGGTTTTTTTTTTTTTTTTTGGGGGGGGGGGGGGGGGGGGGGGGGGAGGGTGAGGGGAGGGGGGGAATGATGCCCAAAGCAACCTTTGAATTTGAAAGGCAGACCAAAAAGGTTTTTTAAATGAAATATCCAGGATATTTTGTTCTCTCAGTCCGTGGGGTTTTCCCGCAAGAATTTTTAATTGTAGTTTTTTAAGGGCTCTCACTCTTTCCCCGGGCGGTGATTCCCTTTGTTCTGTGGTCACTTTCAATAAAAATGGGGAAGACGACCTGAAAATTTTTCCCATGGTAAAGTCGTGAAATGTGTGCACCACACAAACACACACACACACACCCCACACACAACACACACCACAACCACAGAAGGCAGGAGAGAGAGAGAGAGAAGGAGAGAGGGGGGGAGGAAAGGGAGGAGAGAGGCTTGACTGTGTTTTTGTGGTGTTGGTGTTGTGTGTGTGGTGTGTGAGAGGAGAGGAGGTGAGAGAAGAGAGAAGAGAGGAGAGAGGGGAACGATGGACCCCACACACCCCACCAAAACACCACAAAAACCACCACACACACACACCACACCAAAACACTACAGACCCCCCTTGTTGATGTTTGGGGGCCGGCCCCGGTCCCGGCCGTCCTTGAAGTAGCGTGTGACCCCCAGCAAAGAGCACGGCGCCCAGCAGCACGGAGAGCAGGGGGGGGCTTGCCCCGGCCCCACAAGCCCCCACGTTCTCCAGCACCTGCCCCCACTGAACACCCCCGCCCCGTGTGTCTTCAGCGGCACACCCCCTCCCGGTGCAGCGGTCTGGGGCAGCCCCCACAACCCCCGCTCACGGGCCCCCATCAGCAAGTCCCCCCCGGGGGACATCACCGCCGCGGGGGCCCCACGTCCCCCCGCCGCACCTAAAACGGTTTGGCCCGGGTGGAAGGTGACGGCTGTCGTGAGGTGCTTTACACAAAAGTTCCGCACCCGCAGGAAAACGGACGCAGGGGCGGAGACGGGGTGCACGCCCCCCAGGAGCGTGAAAAGGGGCCCGGGGAAAGCCGGGCCCGGGACATCCCCACCACGCCCCGCCGGTGGGTCCGTGGAGATTCGGGCAGCAGGACGGGGGGGAGCAGGGGCGGTCCTGGCCCCAAAAGCGGCCCGTGGCGGGGTGCGTCGCCCAGAGGAGTGTTATACAGAAACAGCCCCCCGGCATAGGCGGCCCGCTCCGGATGGCGGCTTGGGTGGATGGTGGGGTGGTCAGGTTGGGGCGGATCAAAAAGACCCCCCGCCACGGCGGCCCCTTTGGAGGGCCGGAAGAAGGGGTGGGAGGGCCCGGGGGGCGTTGGGGGACGTCCAGCACGGTGGGGCAGTCCTTCGGGGCCCAGGGGGGGGGGCGGACACAGAGGTGAGGGGCCCCCACCCCCCATGCCCCCCAAAAGGCGGGCCCCCCCCTGAAGGCGGGCCACAGGAATTCATGGTTTTTTTTACCAAAAAAATTGGGTTTTCCCCCCCCCCCTCATTTCCCGTGAAATGTGCTACAAAAAACAACACAAACATCGTCCAGCAGCGCATCATCAACATCCCCTTATCTCTCACATTCTCTTGTCGTCGTCGTCGTCGTGTGTTCGCGTCGTCGTCATATCATCACGCCGTGTCCATCATCGTTAACCCAAACCCCACTCTTTTCCCGTCTTCAATCGTCCTGTCGTGGGTCCGCGTCGTCGTCGTCGTTCATCATAACTTATTTTTCATCATCGTCGTCGTCTCATCTCGTAAAAACCACTAACCACAGCCCCCCACTTTTTTTCCGTCATCTCATCATAAGTATCGTCTCCGTCTCATCCCCAATCTTCACTTTTATCATCCCCTCATCATCCAATTAATCACCAATCCCCAACCCCATCCCCCCCCCACCCCCAAACCCCAAACCCATTTCATCATCAAGCTTTGTTAAAAGAGTGAAGACAATACATGAGAAAACGAAGAAACTCTCAATGCACGGGTCAAGATAACTATTAGACTTCATGGTTGAACATGTGACCCTTGGTACTAGAAAAGAAGGATGGAAGTGTGTTTTGTGTGTGGTGTTGGGTGTGTGTGGTGTGGGGTTGGGGTGCGGCGTGGTACGTGGTGCGTGCGGTGTGTGTGCGTGTGGTGTGTGTGGTGTGTTTTGTTTGGTGGTTTTGTGGGGTGGGTGTGTGTGTGCGGCGTGCGTCGCACGCGCGTTGTGTGTTTAATGAGCCGTGCACTCAAATGGAACCCCCGGGCAAATTCACTTTTTTTGAAAAATGCTCTAAAAAGTGGTGCATTTCCAACCTGGTGAACCCCCGGGAAGATACGAAAAAAAAAACGGAAGTATTGTCCTTCCTGAGCCCAGACAAAAACGACTCGAAAAACATTTTTAAATTTTAATTTTCTAATTGTTCATCAAAAAAGAAAAAATCTTAATTTATGGCGCGTAAAAAACTGGCGCGAAACGATTTTTTTGTTTTCATTGATGCCCTACCCCCCTCGGATAAAACCGGGCACAACTGAACACTATCAAGTTATTCAGAGTGCATGCAGTGTCTTTCGGGTTGCCTCAAGCGGCCCTAATACTGATAATTAATTTTAGTCCGGTTCTTTCGTGCCCAAAGGTTGAAAAGGTTTTTGTCCCGGGGGGGCATGGTGGGGGGGGGGGGCTGGGACGTTCGAGAAATGGCGCAGGAAGAGGAGGGAAAGGTTTGGGGGGGGGGGGGGGGACGTGGTGGGGGGGGGGTTTGGGTGGGTGCAGGGGGGGGATGGGGGGGTAAGGAAAAACGAATAAGATCCGAAACGGGATAAGATAAAACCCCCCCCCCTCCCCCCCCCCCCCCCCCCCCCATTCCTCATCCCCGCATTAACCCATCCCTATGCCCCTTTCCCTCAGGGGAAAAAAAGCAACGATCTTACGTTAGATATTGCTGTTCATTTTCTTCAGCTTCTGGAAAGCTTTTTTGGAATGAAGTTTCAGCCCAAAATGATTCGCATCAACGGAATGATAAACATCGGGAAAATTGCGTCCCGGTTTCTCTCCAACCTAACCTCTTGTCTGTTGTCGCTGTCGTCCTGTTGTCATCTGTTGTCTGTCTGTCTGTCTGCCCTTGTCTGTCTGTTGTCTGTCTGTCTTGTTGTCGTTGTCGTCTTCTTTCTCTCCCCCCCCACTCTCTCTTTTCCCTGCTTGCTGTCGCTGCTGTTGTCGGTCTGTTGTTGTCGTTCCCTTCTCTCTCTCTTTCTCTCCTCTCCTCTCTCTTTCTCGCTTGTCTGTTTTACCGGCCCCAAAAACAAACAAGGTTGGTATCACTGCAAACCCACTTGAATTTTTGGTTGTTTGTTTTTGTTTTTTCGCTTTACCTTAAAAGAAAAACCACCCGAAGTGATGTTTTAACCTTTTCTACCTTTTAAACCCTGATCTCTCCAGAAATGAAAGCTAACAAATATGCAAATTGTTTCCTTTTTCCTTGAACTTGAAAAAAAAAAAAACGAAACAAAATTAAAAGAAAAAAAAAGAAAGCCACCCCCGGCTTGTGTGTGTTGTATGCGTATGTGGACGTTTCTGTGTGTTTTTTACGGGTTGTTGTTTTTTTTTCCTCTCCTCTCTCTCTCTCTCCTCCTCTCTCTCTCTCTCCTTTTCCCCTCTCTTCTCTCTGGTGTGTGGTGTGGTGTGTGGTTGTGTGTGGGTGTGGAGTTTTTTTAGTCAGTTTTGAAAGCATGTTCTTGGTTTTTTCAAAATAGGCAAGCCAAAAATTAGCAAAGTAGTCACACCCACACACCAAACAACCCACCCACCCCAACTGCACACCAACCCCAACCCCGCACACACACACACCCCAACACACAACACACCGCACGCACCACGCCGAAGCGTACCCAAAAAAACACCCACACCAACACACACCACACACACACACACACACCCTTTCATAAAGCAAAAAAAAAATAAACAAACAAAAAACAGTGTGTGTGTGTGTGGTGTGTGTTGGGGTGTTTTGTGGTGTGTGTGTTTGTGTGTGTGTGTGGGTGGTGTGTGGTGTAGTGTGTGTTTGTGTGTGTATGTGTGTGGTGTGTTTGTGTGGGTTTTGTGTTGTGTGTGTGGTTGTGGTTGTGTGTGTTTGGGGGTGTGGTGTTGGTGGGTGTTTGTGTGTGTGTTTGTGTTGTGTGTGTGTGTGGTGGTTGTGTTGTTTGGAGCATTTTTTAAGAAGAGGGGGGGGCGAATACAACAGAAAAAAAATTTATCGGGATATTTTTAAATCATGAAAGAAGATTTTGTTTATTGACTTTATTTTGGGCCGTAAAGCGCAAAGCAAAAAATTTAGAGGAGGAGAGAGAGAAGGGAGGGAGAGAGAGAGAGCGGGGGAGAGAGAGGAACGGAGAGAGAAGAGGGAAAAAGGAAGGCAACAAAAAAAGCCTGAACAAAAAAAGAATTTTAAAAAAAGAGATGAAAAAACGACGTACCAAATTTTTACAAAAAATCCCAAACCCAATTTTTTTTTTTTTTTCCGTACCATACACGTGTTTTCCCTTTTGTCTTTATCTGGGGGAGGGAGGTGGGGGGGGGAGGGGGGGTACCGTTTCCAGTCCCATTTTCAATACTGCAAAAATTTATTTTCCATCGGGAAAAGAAAAAAAAAAGGGAATAAGCCAAGTTAAAATCTGTGAAGGAAAATTAATTTTTTCGTGATTTTTGTGTAAGACCCAAAGCGGATTTAGGGGTTTTCTAGAGAATTTAAGGAAAAAGGTTCAAAAGGGCTTTTCGACAACCGTATGAATAAAAGAGTTTATTAACGAACTATCACAAGCATGTCGCAGAGATCGAAAAACGACACCAAAATTGTTATTTTTTTCATCACAGACTCGGGGTTTTTAAAAAGTGTTATTTCCCTTTTGGAAAACGTTAGAGGGTGAGCAGTTTTGTTCACTACAAAAACCCAAAAAACTACAGAAACTGCAAAGATATCATGTTAAAATGCTTCCCAAAAAAAAATGTTGGAAAAAAAATAAACAAGCTCTGTTTAATTACGAAAAAACAATAATATCGCGTGAAACTGCTTACTTAAAGAAAATGTTGAAAAACCCAAAAACAAGCAAAGAAAAAACAGAAACAACAATAAAACGTGTAAAAAATGTTACTCCAGAAAAATATTTAAAGAAAAAGAAAACCCCAAAAAAACTACAGAAAACCCGCAACTTTTGGTCAAATGACTTCTAAAAAAAAATATTGAAAAGAATACACCAAGCAAAGAGAAATAATTATAAAAACGCCAAAAAGTTTTAAAGCCCAAAATTACCCATCCGAAGGAGGGGGAGCAAACAGGGATGTGTAGATAGGATTTTTTTTTTTCCCATTTCCCCCCACCGTTGTAGGCGCGGTTAAACTATCCGTGTGGCCCGTGTGAGGATACGGTGGTGATGGGGTGACGTGGACGGGTGTGTGTGGTGTGTGTGTGTTGTGTTGTGTGTGTTGTGTGGTGTGTGTGTGTGTGGTAAGCTTTCCCTTTAGCCCCGCAAGTCGAATGTGGGGTGTGGTTGTGAGTGTGTGGTGTGTTGGGGTTTTGGTGTGTGTGTGTGTGTGGGGTGTTGTGCGTGCGTGCGGGTGCGTGCTTGCGTGGTTTGTGTGGGTGTGTGTGTGTGTGTGTGTGTGGTGTGTTGTGCGTGTGAGAGAAAAGAGACAGAGACAGGAAGATAGAGAGGGGGGGAAATGTGTGTGTGTGTGTGTGGGAGAGAGAGAGGAGAGAGAGAGAGAGAGAAAAAGAGAGAGAGAAGAGCGGAAGAAAAGAGAGAGGAGAGAGGGAAAAGGACGGGACAGACAGAAAAGACACTGTCGCAAGGTATGGTGTGGACTTGCAAAAATTTTAATTTTTGAGTGTTTTCATACATACTGGCGCAAGAGGAGAGGAGAGAGAGGGGAGAGAGAGGGGAGAGGAGAGGGAGGAGCACCCACCCCCCAAAATACCCCAAACCCACCACAACACACAAAACCCCACACACACAACCCCCAAAAACAAACCCACCCACAACCACCACACACCAACACCCACACACACATCATTTTAACACGCGGTAAATGAATTGCGGTCCCTTAGTGCATTAAATGTGTTTATGTTCGTAAAAATGTCTGTTTTTTTGAAAAAAAAAGAGCGCGTGCCGTAGCGTAAACAAACGAGTGTATTTTTTCTTTACTGGCCCGTGGTGCATGTGTTAAAATGTCTGCTTAGACATGTGCTGCATATGCGGAGCGCGTGCGTGTGCAAGCTGCTAGGTGAATTTCTTTTTTAGGGAAGGGTCCCCATACCGGGGGCTGCAAAAAAGGGGCACGTAATTTTAATGTGCCAGGATCAAATAAAAAACGAGCCCCGCTTGTGACGAAAAACGAAACGCTCCCTCTTCGGTAATGGCAAAGAAAATTGCCTTGTTCATTTGGCTATAAATAAAGGTCGATAAAACTATTTTGAGAGGCGCGTTCAGAAATGAAAAGGTGCCTTGTGGCATTAACAAATACTGACGAAGGTTCCTTTCTTTTTTAAATGTTGTTAAATAAAGAAAAACATAAAGATACGATTTGAATGCGTAAGGACGGTATCAAAACTTTTGCAAAGTTAGGGAAACAGTCACATACAACCCCTGTCCATTTTCCCATGACAATAATCGAATAAAATCAAATAGCGCTTTTTTATGTTGTATGCGAAATTTAAGTATCAAGTTGCCACACTCCGAAGGAAAGGGGGGTGATAGGTAGCTTTTTTGCATAGGTCTTTTTTTCTTTCTTTTTTTTTTTCAGAATTTTGAATATAGGGGAACCTTTTTTTGGGTAATTTGCATAATTTTTCATTAAGCACATTTACTTGTTTTCAATGTATCAGCGGCTTTTTTAAAAACATATTTGGGTTTTACGTTTCTTTTTTATGATTTACATTATAAATGAATATTTCCCCTGAATGATAAAGTCTAACATCCCGTCCTTTTTTTTTTTAATCGTAATCCCAGTTGTGACCCCAAAAGAAGAACAATATTTTCGCTGTGCGTTTGTTTTAAGAAAGGAAACCCTTGCAATTGCTTCAAAAAAGGCGGGCCCCCAAAACAAAAAAAGCCTTTACAAAAATTGTATACCAACCACGGGGACATCAGAAAAAAAAAACTTACATGGGGTTTACGGGGGGAAAACCTTCAAACCAGATATGCAAACCAAAACTTTCTTTTTAATAAAGAAAATCAAAAAAAAAACAAAACTAGAAATAATCGGGAAAAACTTAAAGCCCAAAAACCCAAACTACAATATATCCGGGAAAAATTTTAAAAAAAAGGGCACACCATAAAACAATTTTCAAAAAGGGCAACTTTGGGTTAAAGGGGGAAAAATGGTTAAACTATGAAAACCCAAACCCCTTAGCCTAAAAACACAAAAACAAAATAGTAAACAACTGCGGGCATAAATGGAAATCGTTGTTAGTAAAACACCCCCAGAACAACAACCTGAATATCTCAAAATACACGTGCAGCCAGCCAGCACGTGAAAACATCCGCAACCGGGGCCCACACGCTATATAACACCGGCGGTGGGCAACCACAAAATGATCCTGACGATAGCGCTCAAACGCTTGAAACAAATTTGTAGATTTCGTTTTAAAACTTTATCTTAACAAATGTTGCTCCCCAAGGGGTTTGAGCACTTATAAAATCGTTTTAGGCGTTTTAACCACATTGATAATATATATATATA
Source organism: Conus canariensis (assembly GCA_033310375.1). Taxonomy (NCBI): domain Eukaryota; kingdom Metazoa; phylum Mollusca; class Gastropoda; order Neogastropoda; family Conidae; genus Conus; species Conus canariensis. Next base: position 6,041 of record JAMYXO010005992.1, on the reverse strand, counting down.
TATATATATATATATATACTACTAAAAAACAATTGAAGTACCACCCTAATTTTTGTATGCAATTTTTAAAAAGCTCTGATAAACCAATTAATATTGATAATTGAATAAACTCTGCTGGATAAGCTTACCCGGTTCTTTAAATACTACTCCTCGTGCATTTTTGTTATGTTAAAGTCGGTCAGCAGTTATCTACCGCGTCGCATCTGAGGCAAAAAAATCCCGAGAAATTATCGAACTTGTGTCGCTCCAGATTTTGAACACAGACACAGCAAGAAAAAAAATTTTGATGCACGTGAAAGCAAGGTCTTTTCTGAGCAGAATTGCAATCAGTTAGCACATTTGACGGGTATTAAAAAGTCGCGAAATTTAGGAAGATTTAACCATGCCTGCGAGACAACGACTAAGCAACACCGACAGAGGAAGAGCGATAGCATGGTACCAAGAAGGTATTGGGTTGAGGGAGATTGGTCGACGGCTTGGAGTGAGTCACCCAGTCATTCTGAGGCTCAGAGACCGTTGGCTTAACACTGGAAGTGTTGAAGAACAGCAGGGACGTGGACGGACGAGAAGCACCTCCAGACAGCAGGATCGGTTCATTGTTATCGCTTGTCTGAGAGACCGTTCAGCCAGTGCCACAGTACTCCGAGACCAGCTACGACAAGCCAGCAACGTCAACGTCAGTACCCAGACAGTTCTGAACCGGCTCCACGACGCCAACTTGAGGTCAAGGTCCCCAGCAGTGAGATCAATACTGACCCCAGCGCATCGAGCTCATCGTCGGGCCTGGGCAGCATGTCATAGAAGGTGGACAAGAGCTGAATGGGAACAGTACTCTTCACAGACGAGTCAAGGTTCACCCTCAGGTTCAACGACGGGCGGGTTCGCGTCTGGCGACGTCCTGGAGAACGCTACGTTGACGCTGCCGTCAGGGAGCATGACCGCTATGGAGGTGGGTCCGTGATGGTGTGGGGTGGGTTCAGCCTACGTCACACGACCCCCTACCCCGTGTTGAAGGCCCCCTGACCGGTGCCACCTACCGGGGGAACCCATCATCCCCCCCCCTTTGGATGCCCCCCTGAGGGCAGTTGGCCAGGGCCCCCAGTTCCAGGACGAAACGCCCCGTGCCCCCGCGCCCCCATCGTGAATCAGTTTTCAAGGGCAGGGGTGCAAAAAAGGACGGGCCCCCGCAGGCCCCCAGATTTGAACCCCTAGAGATCTGTGGACGTGTGGGGGCGATTGGGGCCCCCACAACCTCCAGAGACCCCGTGGCAGTGTTTCAGTTGCTGGAGCGGAGGGGCAGGCGATCCCCAGGACATCTCCCCCGTGGTGCACCCATGAGGTCGATGTGGTTGTTGAACGCAAACGGTGGCCCCATACCCGTTATTAACAAGACTTACCATAGACTCTTTTTCTTTTCTTTGGGGGTATGCCTCTTTAAATCAAGTGAAAAAAACAAAGAATTTTTTTGTCACGGTGTTTGATAAATTTGAATGGATGAGGAAAATAAAAATAAAATATTAAATCATTAATTATGTTCAGTTTGTTTTCTTTCGAATGACAGCGTTTTCCCTAAGTGGTACAAAAAATTGTTTTGGTATGTAATATATATATTATATATTTTCATGTGTGTGTGTGTGTGTGTGTTGTGGTGGTGTGGTGTGTGTGTGTGGTGTGGAGAGAGAGAGGAGAGAGAGGGGGGGGGGGGAAACTCTTATTTTTGTTACAATATAAAAACGACACTGTTCGTTTATATAAAGTACATTTAGTTTTTAGTCCTACAGTTTTTTATAATAATGCTTTTGCCGTTGACTTTGCATTTTTTTTTTTCCCTTTTTTTTCTTTCTTTTTTCTTTTTTTCACACTTTTTCAAAATCACACGCAGTGACTTTTAAAAAGTTAAATCAGCCCCCTGCTCTTGACAGGTTGGGATTTATGAAATTACACGGAGGCAAAAAAAGTGTGCCTAAAATACTTGGTTCTGCATTATTTTTTTTCAAAAATGTTTATCTTAAAACTTTGGAAAGTTTGTTTTGTTTTTTGGGGGTTAAGGGGCTGGGTGTTTTCTTTTGTTTGAATTTCGGAACTAATATGATAGCATGTAAAAACTTCATTGCAAACTAAGTTTTTTTTTTCTGTCTGCAAAAAATGTGTTTTCCATAGCATTGAAGCACGATTTTGGGGACAAGTTTGTAGTTCTCTTTTCCCATTGGTTTTGTGTGTGCCTTTTCCATTCATTCCTCTTTAGGGGAAAAGAATGTCCCCTTTTGTGAGTTGACTTTTTCACTTTTCCGTAATTTTCATAATTTTTTTTAAATTTTATTTTTTTTTTCGTTGTTTCAAAAAAGCTTGAAGTTGTTTGGAAAAAAAGGGTAATGGGATCGAGGGAAAAGGGTAGGAGGTCCTTGGTTCAATTTGAAGCCCCTTTACTATCCCGCCTGTTCGCGTTATCACTTCTTTACTCACATTTTGAATTGATTTCTAAATTATCAGTATTACGATTAATGTTTCGGTATTTTGATGACTATCTGTAGCCCACAGCCTCGTGATTTTTTTTTTTTTTTTTTTTTTTTGGGGGGGGGGGGGGGGGGGTTTTTTAAGGGATCCGATTACATTTTATGTGGATTAAATGTATTTTTGTAGTTTTTTTGAATACCCCTGATACCATTTCACATATTTTGATGAAATTTGTATGTTTTTCAAATTCGAAAAATTTATAAACAACTTTTCATGTGTTTTAATATCCCTTCAAATATAAAGATGTTTTGTTTCTTCTTGATTATTCTAACTTTTGTATTTTGTGTGAGGTGCGGTGGTGTGTGGGGTTTTTGTGTGTGTGTGTGGTGTGTGGTGTGTGTGTGGGTGGTGTGTTTTTTATCTGTTTTGCTTTTTTGGTTTATACTTCAGAAACCCAATGAACAGACAAGGGTAAAACGATCCCCTTGCAACAGGTCTTTCCTAGAAAACAAAGAAGACATTTCTCATCCACTTCTACGGACTTAATCTTTTCAAAAAAACTCAGTTCCCCTTTGTTCTTTTTCAAACCCCGAAGCATGTAATACGCGATCAATATGCCAGAAAAAATCGAAAGCCCCTTTAAAAATCAACGTAATTAAAAACCCTATGCAAGCTATTATTCTAAAAATGAACAGAAATAACCTATGAAAAGTAAGTCGTTTTTGGGATAAACCCGATGGTGTTTTTTGATTTTTTGGGTTTAAAGGTTTTTATTCCGTTTGAAAAGCAGGTGAGGATATTTCATTTAGAAGCGAAAACTTGTCTCCTAGTTCTTCAAATATTTCTCTCATTCCGGTAGACAAATAGGTATTATGTAGCTTCTCTATTACGTTACAGACATCTTCACGTTTGTTGTTTCCATTCGTTTCAAATAACGGACGCTATATCTTTTACAGACTCGCAAAAATGCTGCAAATATCATTTGTCTGTGTGTTTGTTAGTTTAGGGGATTTGTGGGCTACTTTGGTAAAAATGACTGATTCCCTGCTGCTGGCCGCATTCTGTTTCAATCAGTTATTGCGTAGACATATTTAGATAGTTTGCACCTCTCTCTCTCTCTCTTCTCTCTCTCTCTCTCTTCTCTCTCTCTCTCTCTCTCTCTCTGTAATTTATTTTCCATATACGTGTTTTTATATACGTCTTTTTTTTTTCAACGTACCAGCTCTTTTGAGTTATTCCTCGGCCATTGACAGCTTCCAGCATCCATTGTTTAAAAAGGGCAGAAGATTTTATCTTCAGTCAATGGTTGTTTAAAAAGGGCAGTTTATCTTCAGGTCTCTGGTTGTTAAAAAGGCCAGGTTATCTTCAGCCTATGTATAATTCGCAAGGGAAGAATTCACATTTAGGCGATGGCGCGTTAGAAAAAAAAAAATCACGTGTTTAGCTCAAACTAGCGCACCACAAAGTAGACTATTAGTCTGTTGATGAGTTAGGCCTGGCTAGGTAATCAATCAGTCAACAGGACATCTGCTTGCCAGTAAGATTGCCTTCACTTAATTGGTTGGTTGTGAATGGTTGGTTGGCTGATTGACTATGGTTAATGATGAGACTCAGGCCTGGTTATTTAAGGCAGCAACGGGTTTCAGCATAGTCAGTAAGTAGACTGCTCACTTGTTACGGACGGTTGGATGGTTGCTTGGCTAACTGCTTGTTGACTAATAAATTGCAGTGGTTAGTTCACGTTTACTTTTTATGTTGACCTTCGTTGTATAGCCATTCGAGTTTGCTAGTTTATTAACCCATTTAATCTGGAGAAAGAGAGAGAGAGGAGAGAGAGAGAAGAGGAGGGAGAGAGAGAGAAGAGAGAGAGAGTGAGAGAGATTCATATTTTTAGCTCGTTTATCAGTTCCATTCATCCGTCAGGAAGAGCGAGAAGAAGAAGAGAAGAAGAAGAAGAAGAAGAAGAAGATAGAGAGAGAGAAGAGAGAGAGGAGACGAAGTTGAGAGAGAGAGAGCGACAGACAGACAGACAGACAGACAGACAGACAGACAGACTCGGGAGATAGAGAAAAGCCGAAGACAGACACACAAACAAAACAGCAGCGCTCGCCTTCATTGTAAAACAGACAAGGCATGCCAACCAGCTCGGGTTAAGTGCGAGCAGTTGGGCCTAGAGGGGCGTCTAATCATATCGGTGGAGGGTATCAATCATAGCTTAGTGGCCAGTTCTCTCCGCTAAGCGCCGCTTAATCCATTCACAGTTGGCTGGGATCTAGTTCAAAGGCACACCCAGGGACAGCGATTTGCCGCTGCACACAGGATGTGGGGTGTGTTCAGTTTCAGTGATTAGCTGTCTACCACTTTTTTTTTTTCATTTGGTTTTTAATCCTTGTGGAACTGGTTTTTTGTTTTTTCTGCTTACTATTTCGGTCATTCCTCTCTTTTCCTAACCTTTTTGTTTCTGTATAGTCCCCCCCCCCCCCCCCCCCCCCCCCCCCCCCCCCCCCCCCCCCCCCCCCCCCCTGCTGTGTTCCTTGTTGTTTCACGTATTTTTCTTACATTTTCTCTGGACCTCTTCCAAATCTTCTCTGGGTTTTTTTTTTTTTTTTTTTTTTTTTTTTTTTTAGCCTGTCCTTTCCAAGTTTCCGAGGTTTCCCCCTTTTGTTTCCCTTTTCTTCTCCGTAACGTGTTTTTTTTTTTTCTCCAATTTTTCTTACTTTTGCTTACCTCTTCCTAAGACTTTATATTCTGCCTTTTTTCTCTTTTTCTTATGCTGTTATTCAAAGTTTATCTACATGTTCGATCCTTACCTTTTCTTGATCGAATTTTATGTTCTTTTCCCCTGTGTTTTTCCCTTTTCTGTTTTTTCGCATCTTTCTTGCTTTTTCTTCTCATTTTTTTACTGTGTCTTGTCTTATTTTTGTTTTAATTTTTTTCCTCTGTTCACACTTGTTTCCTGTGGTTTGTCTTCTTATCTGCACCATTTTCTTCTTTTCTTTCTCAGTCTCTTCTTTTTTCTCTCTCCTTTCTTTTTACCACGGTAATTTAGGGTACTCATGCCAAGGCTATGCAAAGGTTTGGCTGTGTTGTTGCGGACGGACTTATTTTTTGGTTTTGAGTTGTGAGTGGTTTCAGTTAATATGGGCATTACCATTTTCTGATTTCTGATCCCCTTTTTGGTCTAAAGATCTTTATTCTTTCGTATTACAAATATCTGAAATGTAAACAAATTTATGCAATTATTGTTCTCCGCAGTCGCATTTTCCATTTCTGCATTCTAACTTCGTCATTTCTTTCGGTGAACAGAAAAAAGATGAAGCGAAATATTGAAGGGACTTCAGTTTTCACACCTTTTTTAAGACTTACCTGAATTATTTTCTTTCCTTCCTTTTTTTTTTTTTATCGTTAATCCAACTTTTCCCAGTTGCTACCCCTGCATTTCCTCAACTTTTTCTTTCAATTCCACCATTTCCCCCTTTTTTTCTTAAGTTTCCCCCGAATTTTTTTTCTAACCCCCCCCCCCCCCCACCCACCCCCCCCCTTTTTTTTATCCCCTTTACCCCCCCGGGGGTTTTTCTTCATAATTT
>JAMYXO010005991.1:0-14462 GCA_033310375.1 Conus canariensis | reverse complement strand
TCAGTGACAACCTTATGGAAGGAATTCTTATTAGCTGGCAAAACTTAGACGTTGACAATCTTAAAGTTACTGTTGTGGTTCGTCACGATGGTGAAAATTTTAAGGTCGTAACAACAAGCAACAAAAATCAATGTTAGTCTTAATAGAAACAATCTGACAAAACTGAGTTGGATTAATCTGACACATTTAGACCTTATAAGATTTTATTGTACTGATCAAATTTTGACGGATAGTATGATAACAACACTAACTGGTGTAAATTAAATTCTGTTATAAAACTATGGAGCAAACGACTTTGGTGTCAATGCCAATGTTAAACTTTATGATAAAAACCCCTCATTGTTCATTGATTTGTGGACAGACTGGTTGTGGAAAAACAATATTTGTCCTCGACCTATTACAAACAGTTTATCGTTATAATTTTGATCATATAGTAATTTTCTGCCCAACACTTAAATGGAACAAAGCATATCACGACAGAAGGTTTATATGGACGGATGATGAAATCTATTTAGTTGATCCTAGCAATAAACTTAGCGAGTGCTTAGAACACTTTTATAGACAGTTTGAAGGAACTCAGACACTATTTATTATAGATGACTGTTCAGCAGAAAGAGACATAGTTAAAAAGAGAAACACTTTATCAAAACTGGCTTTCAGTGGAAGACATGCTGGAATAAGTGTGTGGATTTTATGTCAAAAATATAACTCAGTTTTAAAAGACTTTAGAGAACAATTAAAGACTGTAGTTTTATTTCACATGAAAGACAGAGACGCATTTGATGAATGTATGCGTGAAAACGATGTTATTGAAGACGATCAAGAAAAACGAAGGATTAAGCAAAAACTTAAGTCTCAAAAGTTTTCTAAATTAGTGTTAAAAACAGATAATCCTACACATTATGTATGTTTGTAAAGTGTTTACTATTAGAGAACTATAAAATAGGCATTCTGGGTAAGCCGGCGGAGCAACAGCGAAACCGGCTTCAGCCGGTTGGAGCTGGCGGAGGTGGGTGAGCCAGAATGCCTATTTTATAGTTCTCTACAACCAACAACAACTCAAAAGAAATTTTTTTAAGTTGGATCTGTCAAAGAAATGAACAGTTTGTCAATAAACTCGACAGCCGGAGAGATCGTTGGTGGATGTTTCAATGGACAATGACATAAAGACTACAGCTGCCTTTCTGTGAGGTGGGAAGGTTGCCGAGGAGAAGGGAGGGGGGGGGGGGCGAGGGGGTCGAGTCTGACGCAGCATCACCCCTACACCTTAATCTAACACTCACCGTAAAAGATCAATGCCTTTCGGAGGAAATTATTTTCATAAAAATATGAAAAAACAACAACAAAAAAAAAAAAAAACGAACGTTATTCAAAGCAAACAACTGATTTTTTTTTTTTTTTAAATAACTGGCATTGAATTTGGTTCCGTCGAATTAGCCTTGTTTTTTTTCTCTTCTTTTTTTAATTTAATGAAACTACAGTCGCTGAAAAAAAGTGAAAATCAGACGATGTCCAAGGTCTGCTTGAACAGGAAAACCGAGGGGACAGGAGTGGCCAGGTGGTTAGAGCACCTTTTTCGAATCCAAAGGTTCTTGGTTCAGTTCCCGTTGGAGACAGCTAGGTCAGAGGTAGTTTTCCGTTTGAAGTCAATGTCTATACAGACTGCAGCCTCACCAGGTCTTGCAGATAAAATTTTAAATCGAACTCTCGAGTTTGCACACACACACACACACACACACACACACACGCGCGACGCGCGTGTGCGCGAGTGCTTGCATTTGTGCATGCGTGTGTATATGCGCATATGCGTTAGCTATGTGTCCTTGGCGAACTTTAACATTGGCGTTCTATTGTAAGTTAGAAATGCTAGCACGATCAAACCTGGCAGAAAGATGAGTACTGGTAAAAGATTTCCATCCGTCCCCCGTGTGGAGAAGTTACTAACTGGAAAATAATCACAAATATTTTATAAAAGTGTTCAGCAATGTTTTCAGTGCAACGAAATTGACACTTTCTCAAAAATGATTTTCAGAAACACTTACTGCATAATAATCGTAAGAAAACCCTGATAAATGATATTCTGTTTAAACTGTATCAACTGCATCCAGATGAAATTGTTAAATGCAATATCAACCGAACAGTCAAGATAACACGAACAAATATTTACTAATACAGAACTAAGAGTGGCCACGTAAAAATTTAAATATGAAATACATCCAAGTACAATTCTATGAAGATCATTGATGGCGAGTTAAGCACGTGAGGCTATACGGAAGAGGCAAAAAAAAAATGGCCATATTTGTTTGAAACAGTAGTAGCTAGTTGTTTACAACTACACCAATCTAATATATAAAGGGCAAATTCTGTGTGTGTGTGTGTGTGTGTGTGTGTGTGTGTCTGTGTGTCTGTGTGTCTGTGTACGCTACAGACTCAAAAACCGCTCAACCGATTGTCATGAAATTTGGCAGGTACGTCTGTTGTGACCCGAGGATGGTTTGGGGCTAATCTCTAAAAAAATAAAACCGTTAAAAACCGTTAGAAAGCTGTTATAACGGTTTCAAAGACATCCTTTTTCCTCTGCTTTTCTTCAAATAGCCGTTGTGACATTGTACAGGTACAGGACTACTTCTCGAAAATTAGAACCGTTATTTGGCAGTTAAAAAACGTTATTTCTAACAGTTAAAAACCGTTAAAAACACCAAACCCTATAAAAGAAACTGTTTAAAACCCGATCTTCTTGAAATTTGGCAGGTACGACTGTTGTGACCCGAGGATGGTTTGGGGCTAATCTCAAAAAACAAAACCGTTAAAAACCGTTAAAAAAAAAAAACTGATAACGGTTTCAAAGACATCCTTTTCCTCTGCTTTTCATCAAATGGGCGTTGTGACATTGCACAGGTACAGGGCTACTTCTCGAAAATTAGAAGCGTTATTTGGCAGTTAAGAAACGTTATTTATAACAGTTAAAAACCGTTAAAAACACCAAACCCTATAAAAACTGTTTAAAACCCGATCTTCTGAGGTTGGCGGCCACGAGAGTCATCGGATCGCCACCAAACTTGACATAAGCCTACAGGAACATCCAGCGGGTAACATAGGGTCATTAGATAGTCATTATGACCATTAAATTTGACCGTTAAAAACCCTTATTTTCAAAATTTAGGCTGTTCTTAATGACATTCGGTATACATGTGCAGTTTTAAATCCCGAAAAATTATATACAACTTTTACGAACCGAAATTTAAAATTGACCGTTAAAAAACGTTATTTTATAAATTTAGAGTATTCTTGAAGAAATTCGATATACATGTGCAGTTGTGAATGCTAAACAATGATATACAATTTTCAAGATCCGAAACTTAACATTGATCGTTAAAAACCGTTATTTTCTGAATTTCGAAATTTTCACCCTTCTTAATAACATTCCGTATGCACATACAGTTTTAAGCGCTGAACAATGTTATGCAAATTTTACGAACCAAAACTTAACACTGACCGTTAAAAACCGTTATTTTCTAAATTTACACCGCTATTGATAAAATTCGGTATGCGTATGTCCAGTAACGGTAATTTTGCAACATGGATGGTTTAGCAGGTACGTCTGTTGTGACCCGAGGATGGTTTGGGGCTAATCTCTAAAAAAATAAAACCGTTAAAAACCGTTAAAAAAAAACAAACTGTTATAACGGTTTCAAAGACATCTTTTTCCTCTGCTTTTCATCAAATGGCCGTTGTGACATTGCACAGGTACAGGGCTACTTCTCGAAAATTAGAACCGTTATTTGGCAGTTATAAAACGTTATTTATAACAGTTAAAAACCGTTAAAAACACCAAACCCTATAAAAACTGTTTAAAACCCGATCTTCTGAGGTTGGCGGCCAAGAGAGTCATCGGATCGCCACCAAACTTGACATAAGCCTACAGGAACATCCAGCGGGCAACATAAGGTCATTAGTCAGTCATTATGACCAGAGAACTATAAAATAGGCATTCTGGCTCACCCACTTCCGCCAGCTCCAACCGGCTGAAGCCGGTTTCGCTGTTGCTCCGCCGGCTTACCCAGAATGCCTATTTTATAGTTCTCTAATAGTAAACACTTTACAAACATACATAATGTGTAGGATTATCTGTTTTTAACACTAATTTAGAAAACTTTTGAGACTTTAGTTTTTGCTTAATCCTTCGTTTTTCTTGATCGTCTTCAATAACATCATTTTCACGCATACATTCATCAAATGCGTCTCTGTCTTTCATGTGGAATAAAACTACAGTCTTTAACTGTTCTCTAAAGTCTTTTAAAACTGAGTTATATTTTTGACATAAAATCCACACACTTATCCCAGCATGTCTTCCACTGAAAGCCAGTTTCGGCCGAACAGTCATCTATAATAAATAGTGTCTGCGTTCCCCCAAACAGTCTGTACTACCAGTCGGTTGACTGTCAGCTTTTTTGCAAGGCCAAGACAACACAATTATAACGACGCAGTAAGTCAGCAGGCCGAGCGTCCTGTTACAAACTGTGTGCCTCCCTATCAATAAAACACGCCTCGCACGCCTACTGCGTTTCTTTTCTCACCGGGCTCGCGGCGCGCTTTTGTCACAAATGTTCTTGAACATTCTCGAATGGGAAGCCACCACTTCGCTGTTTTCAGTGTGCGTGTCGGTTTGTTGGTGTGTGGGGTTTACGACTTAACACAGACAAGAGGCCTTTGTTTACACAGAACACAGCACACAGTCAGTTAGTTGACAATGTACATACCTTCTTCACATCCAGTCAGCTGCCACACCGGCGTGGGTTTTTAGAGCAGCATGTATCTTTGGCGTCAACGCGATGGCTTGTGTAATAGAAATTGTCAGATTTGCGAGTTCCGGATATTTTTCAAAGAGTTCTGTCGTCTTTCTTAGTTTATTAATCCAACGAAGGGAGTACTTCAAATGACTACACATTTTTACTACACTATTTTACACACACACACACACAGCAGCGCGCACACAACAGCAATGTTTAAAGTGTTGAGTCAGTCAGGGAAGGTCGGTCAACTATTCACCAAATGATAGGTCTGTCCGCACAGCGGGCGTGCGCTAACACGTTCTTTGCTATAGCGTGAGCTGCCTCTTTCTCTGTTCTTCATCGCGCTTAACTAGTAGTTGCAGGCCAGCCCGACAACGAATCACTGCACAGCGCCCACGCACATCCTGTTCAGTCACAAAGCAAGTGGCTGACATATCAAATGAGAAGTGGTCCTACCAGTTCCACTTTTCGCCCCAAGTCCTTAATTAAGTCACCCCAAGTCCTTAATTAAGTCACCCCAAGTCCTTAATTAAGTTCTTAATTAAGTCACCCCAAGTCCTTAATTAAGTTACCCCAAGTCCTTAATTAAGTCACCCCAAGTTCTTAATCAAGTTACCCCAAGTTCTTAATCTAGTTCTTAATCAAGTTACCTTAAGTTTTTAATCAAGTTACCTCAAGTTCTTAACTTAAGTTACTTTAAGTTTTTACTTAAGTCATCCTCTATGTACAACCAAGTTCTTATTCAAGTCAATTTATAATTATTTATTAAGTTCTTGAAATATTATTCCATCTGAAATGGATCAAAATGATCTTTTGTTGTTGGCGGTTCTGGCATGCTTTTTTGTTTGGCTTCTGTATTTAGTGGTTGAGATTTTTTTGACTGCTTTGGTTTTTGCTGGCGTTGTTTATATATTTTATAACCGTAAAAACCACCGCCAGCAGCAATGCCGCCAAAAATGACAATTGTTTTAAGTTCAATATTCCATAAAGACTTTGGTGTTGCAGGCCTTGAATCAACTTGTGTATTTACAGCTGGCATTGAAACAACTGTTGGCGTTGGCGGTGTTATGTTTTCATTATGAGTTATATTCTGTGATTGCAACATTAATTTTTTTTGTTTGTTCCACTCTGCTAATTTTTTTCCTGCTGCAACACGCCCAGGATGAGGAGGCTTTTTACTGGTCACTTTCTCCCACCTGATTCAATGTTTTCTGATTCTGCTGATTTTCTGGCTCGGTCATTTTGAAGGGAAACAAAATCTATATGATTAAAAGTAATTAATCCCATGATTAATGGCGATAACAATGTTCCAAATCTGTAATATAGATCACATCCTAGAGACTCTAATGACTTTGTTAAAACGGGATCCTGTGTTAAATCATACATAAAATCTTGTTCAGAATCAATGGGAGCAAATCTACTAACTAGTTTAGTGTACAAACTAAGAACCGTTTGCCCAACACTTTTTACCATTCTTGACCCCAGTTGCGCTTCATACCTGTTGTGATACTTTACAATGTCTTGCGTCGACATCTGTTGAATCTGTTCTATGCTGAATTCATTTCCAAGGTACTGTTTTGTTTTTCCACACGCCGCCAAAGAATACAGCCTTTCCTTTTGGCGCATAATAGCTTGGTCATCAACTTGATCATTTGTAAGTTCAGGAAGTAAATCATCGCAGTTCATGTTTTATTAATGAATAAATATTATTTTATTTTTTAAAAATGAGCACCGAAAAAACTATTACTAACCTTGTATACCATTCTGCTGTTATTGGAGGCCTAAGTGTAGGATACACAATGCTTGGTAAAAGCCTGTTAAAAATAAAACCAGCAGATCTTGGCAAACTAGACTTTGAAGACTCAGCAAAGCTGATTGCTGTTATTACAGCTTCATTTGCTACGAAAGATTTTCTAGTTAAGCAAGGAATAATTCCAGACAGTATCAATATGTAAAATTAAAAAAAATACATTTATAAAAATGGCTTCACTCGTAATGATGATTGGTGGCGCTGTGGTTAATGCGCTTGCTTTTAGCGGAAGTAATTACGCATTTAGTAAACTACGGGATGACGGCGAGAGAAAAAGACATAACAAAGCTATGGAGCAACTAGCCGCAGCACAAGCTGCGTATGAAAAGCAGAGAATTGAGCAGTTAGATTTTATTAACGATGAACTGAAAAAACAGGGACATGCAGCTTACACATTTAAAGATGTTGATCAAGCAATAAAAGAATATTATCTTGTAACAGGCAAGCCAATCGAGACATTGCCTCCACCAAAATTCAGCGATTTTTATCAACCATCAGAAAAACAAAAGATGCAAGAAATATTGTTTATTGCCTTTGGCATGACCGTTGTGTATTTTGTTGCACATAATATTGGCTGAATAAAAAATGAACAAGATCTATTATTCGCCAAAAGGATATTGGAAGGGAATAACAGCAATTAAAAAGCTAAGCCAAGCAGCTGGAGTCAGTGAACAAACAGCAAAGGAATGGTTATCTAAACAAGCGATTTGGCAAATTTATCTACCAGCGCCTAAACAAATACAGAGACCACACTTTATGAATATAACTCCAAACGACACCCATCAAATGGATCTTCTATATTTACCCCATGATACGATTAGACGAAAAAGATTTAAGTACGCACTTACAGTCATTGACATAGCTTCAAGATACAAAGATGCGGAACCATTAACACAAAAGAGTGCTTCTGCTGTTGCTGTCGCTATACAACTGATATATCAACGAGGACCCTTAACTTATCCTCGCATGATTCAAGTCGATGATGGGAAAGAATTTAAAGGACAAGTGAATCAATTATTGTTAAAACATAGAGTTACCATTAAAAGAGGCATTCCGGGTGTTCACAGATCACAGGGTTTTGGTTGAAAACTTTAACAAACAGTTATCTGAAAGACTTTTCTCCTACCAGTATCACAGAGAGCTGATTGACAATTCTCGCAACACAGAATGGGTTAGAAGGCTGCCCTCAGTTTTGCGCGCAATGAATAATGAAGAATTTAAAGGTCTAAAACCAGTACAAGCAATCAGAAAACAAACAATAAATGTTGTTGAAGGAGAGTCTTCATCAAGCAAACTATTACCATTTGGTTTGAAAGTGAGATACCTTTATTCGCCGGGAGAAGCGGAAGGGGACACTCGCATCAGGGCAACAGATCCAGTTTGGAGTGTTGATCCATATGAGATAAAAAAAATTGTGAAAATGAATCCGCCCGTGTATTATTTACGAGAAACTGACACAACAAAACGACCAGCCCCCCGAAGATCTTTTGTGAAGGAAGAACTGCAGATAATCCCTCCAGACACAGTTCCAGTCGCTTAATTATTTTTTAATTTAAATTAAAATGGCGGCAAGAATGGAAAAGGAAGAATCCTTACGTAAAATGGCACTGGAAGCAAGAATGGTGAAGGAAGAGTCCTTAGAAATAATGCGAGAAATATTTGATTATAATCTTGCTATTAGACTAATATTTAAGAAGATTGATCATGCCATGCTAGACAAAACCTCAAATTTTGATTGGGAGCAAGAATATATTAAAAAGATAAAAAAAATTCGAGCGCATTTAGCAGTAATGGATAATAATTTGGTTGAATTGGGTGATGATATAGTTAAGCTTAACGAACTGTTTTAATCTACGCAAATACATTTGGGTTTAAAATGGAAGCTCAAAGGGAAATGGCAGAAATGACAAAGGAAAAGTCTTTAAAATTAATGCAAGATTTATTTGAGTATCAGTATATCATTAAAGAAGTATTTGAGAAGATTGACAATCCCTGGCTAGAACAATCTCCAGACAATCGCTTTAAACCCCAAAGCTTTTATTTTGATTTTGATTTATGGAAACATGAATATTGTGAAATGACAAAAAAAACTAAAGCACATCTAGCATTAATAAATAATATTAATTTTGCTAAATTAGATGATGATATAATTGAACGTGCGATTGCTGAAAAATATAAGCCTAAAGACATATGATTATACTATTCTCCAATGACCAATTGCATATGAAAACTCTGGATTAACAAATACTCTTTTTGTGTTAGTGCGGTCAAGAGACCGTTTTGTTACAACTGTTGTGTTAATCTCATGCAGATTAGATCGCAGCTTGTAATTGTCATGATGAAAAGTCTTATTGCCAAACAATGCTTCTTTGTAGTTGTCATGGGTTATGCTTGACTGCACAACACTACGAGATATTCCCTTTGCTTTTTTAACAACTTTTTTTTGGCTTGAAAGACTGTACATTTTCGACCTCAAACCAACAAACTCCTTGATCACCTCTCCAGATAATTCATCCTTCATCTTACCTAAAACCTTCTTATTAATATCTGAATGCAAAGGCGAATCTTTAGGGTAATCAGATGTGTCGTACCATCCAGCATGCTCTTTTGCTACTTCTAATTTGTAAAAATCTTCAGTAGGGATGTCGATTACAAAGGAATCTGTATCTGTGTACAGAACTCTGGACTCCGGATACAAGGGTTTAAAGTAGTCATAAAGAAATTCTAACATCAAAAGCTTCGACAGCTCTAAAACAGTAAACCCAATAAAAACGGGCTTGTCCAATTTGACTTTCTTTTTTTTCATCATTATGCCAAAAAGCTGATCATGAAATCTTCTGAAGTCCTGATAATTAGGTTTTGAAGTCAACTTCATTGCAACGTTTTCTCTGGTGACCAATCTAACATCTTTACGCTTGTGCGGATTTTCCATAGTCTTTCCAAAACAGCTGTTGTTCATCAACTTGAAAAAGTCTTTTTCTGAAGCATCTGCGGATTTAGTTCTGAGATCAGTATTCTTCATGATGTATGGTTTCATGAACTGTTCTTGATCAAAAGCAATTATACGATGAACAGCTGTCAACTTTAAACCATGTCTTAAATAAAATTGAAGAAGTCTGTAATGACAGACATAATTTTTTTGTCACGAATATTAGGCACAAGTTTAGGCGGTTCTGTCATTGCCATCTTTAGACTTTCTGCCGCTAATGGATAGTCATTATGGTAATCATGAAGTTCATGAGGATATTCTAAATCAACTTCTAGAATGAGACCTCTTTTACGATCAGCTTCTAGAGTAGGTAGCCATTTTAAAAACTTTTGAATGTCTTTTACACCTCCTGTGTACATTTTAAAGTTGCGTAATGGAAGTGATTGCGCCATTGCCCATCCATACAGATTGTTTGCATCTAAATACATAAGATAGTTAGACCTTTTACTTGGATCATAGTCGTCCAAGTATTTGTTGTTTGCTTTACAGTAATGGTGCGACGCCATACTGATTCCCCCACGCAATCCGTTTTCAATCATCTGAAGCATTGGCAGGTCAGACAATAAATCAATTTGTACTCCAGTAAATTTTAAGAAAGCGTCCCAGCTCATCCCAGGCGCAGAAATATAATGCGCAGGATCCAGGCTGTAATGTTTCATGCAGGTCTTCCTATAATTTTCAAAGACGTCTGCCAACAAACAGGTATCCGCCATTAAATAGGAATCATGATAGTCTCCCATCGTTTTACACTCTAACTTCTGCCACGCATCTTGAGCATAAGAATAATCAGAATCACTGATGTCCTTTCCTCTAAGACTACTAAAGAACGCGCCTTTAGGTGGAAGGCTGGGTTATCAAACCTTTCCCAACTGTTCATGTACTCATAAGGGTAAACGCCCTTTCTAACAAGAGTTGGGTCAAAATATTCTTCTGTTATTGGGCAGGACTTTAAGGATCCTGCCAGTGACTCTAAACTCCCCATCAGGTGTTGCATAGAGTCATAAAAAGATAAATTATTTAAAGTGAAACACATGTACTTTTCTGATGACTGCGCAATGCATGACACCCTAAAGGCACTAGTTACTGCTTGCATTATAAGGTGAGAGTCGTAACCTCGCAAGTTGTGAAAGAATATAGGAAGTCTCCAAGTCCTAGGATCAAACTTTAGTTGAAGATTGCAATTGTTATGCGCTGCTCCTCTAAACTTTCCGCTAATGTGATCATGGTCTCTTACTGTTGGATTTAAACTTTTAGTGTTAGCTCTAAACCACAAATCCAACAGTGAGTGGCTGAGTCATAGCGATCTTGATCTTCGGGGTCATCTTAATATCGATAAGAATAGATTATTAGAACAGGCATTACGAACTTCTTGCATGCGTTTTAAGAAATGTTTTGCTGCATGTGGTCCTCTGTATAATTCTGGCTTTGAATGTTCACCATCTGACCTGACAACAATAAAGGCAAATGAACAAATCTGGTGGTTATTCATTATAACTGTTTTTGGTAAATGTTTTGGAGCTGGCCCCTCATAAGGAACAATAAGCGATTCAAAGTCTGCGTAAACAACAATGGAGACCTCTGGAGTTTTTTGTAATTCTTAAAACTAACCTTACTGCCTTCTCTTGCATAATTAGTTCTGTATTGCAGCCAACTGGGCTGAGACAATGTTTTACATGTTCGCTCGCAGCTTGAACGGACGGAATTCTTGTTAAACATTTTCTACAAAATTCTTGTTTGCTATGTTGTTTTGTAGTATGCACTAGTAATCTACTCATTGTGCGTATTAGAGTGTAGTGCAACCCATTAAGGCTTTGCATTAGGAGTAAGTCTACATGAGTTTTGATTGGTTCGCCTATTGTTGGACTGTTCTTTGACACTCTAATTGGCAGAAGGTTGGTTTCTTCAGACCATGCGTATACGTTAACAGTTATTGGCGGATTTTGTTTTTCAAACTGATCAATTTTGTCTACAGCCATAGGAAATTCAAGGCCGTTAAAGTTAAGATCATTGGCCCACTGTAAATAGTTAGATACTCTCTCTGCATTTTTGGCAACGTGATGCAGCCTAGCAAGAACGCACCACATAAAACATTTGTCGTCTGAATTTTTTATGTTAAAAACTGCTTTCTTTGCAACTAATTTTGGAGGCAGTGGAATGTAAGACTTGCCTACAATCGGCTCATACTTACCTGTCTTAATCTGATGTCTAGGACTTCACCCTCTGACCAACCATAGCCTCTCATTTTAGCTGCTTCAGAGGCTTCATTAAACTGTGTAAGAAGTTGATCTCCCCAAACCCGGGGTGTTAAGTCATTATAAGAAAGAAATCTGCTTTTTTATTTTAGACCCAGACTTCTAGATTTTCTTCGTTTATTGTTATATAGTCGATTAAAACAATTTACCCTTACTTTAACTGGAGGTTTATGTTAGTTTACTTGGAACTTGAGAAAAAAGCATGTACAACCTTGCCTGCACGTTTGTTGGATCAATAACTTCTAAAACGACCTCATTTAAAGCTTTTGACAAACGCTCTTCCCTCTTCCATTGCATCTAACCAAGAGTCAAAACTGTCATATATCTTATCCATGTTGAGCTTCTTTTCTAACTCAAAATATTTATTTAAATTAAAAAAAAACTTAATCAAATCAATATCAACGGTCTTTTTGTGCTTGGACTCATAAACTAAAGTATAAAACGCCCTTTGGTGTTGTTAATGTGAGCTGTTTAGAACAAGTTTAATTTTCGTTTACTTTTTTTAAACATTCCTTTTTACGGGTCGGTGTCGGCTGTTGAGAAAAAAGTTGCCCTTGCCTTTTTTTGAAGATCAAACTTTTGTCTTTTGTAGTCCTCAAAATCAGCCTGTAGGCGACTAAATTCTTCATCCTGATGTTTCGAGTCGGCAAGTGCTTTATTTATTGCCCAGTTTGAAGAAAAAAAGTTTAGCTGTTATTATTGAACCTAGCTGTGTGCTTTTGGAGTTTAGCTTTTATTTTTTTGCTGACAGCACCTGCAGCTAATGAACACAGGGCCCAAAAGTAAAGACAAACCACCTAGAGGTAAAGCTGCCGGGGCACCACGCCTGTTGCTAAGAGACCTACACTTGTTTTCCCGCTGATAGAGCACTAGCGGTCGATGCTCCATTTTTAACATATGTAACACATTAAAGACAGCAGAATACCTTCGTTTGGTTTTACTGTATTTTGAAAGGTCCTGCTCTAGTTGGGTTTGCATTTGTGTTATGTTTGTTAATCTGAAAGTTTTTTTTGTCTACAGCAACAGAGTTCTCTTCTTTGGGCACTTTTGGATAAACCTGAACAGACAAAGCTTTTTAAAAAATAAAAATAATTTAGTATTGGATATCTTTTAATCTGTTATCTTTAATATTCAGCTGCGCATCATATATTTAAAAAAAAATATACATTAAGTGGTTTATCACTCTCTTTTTCTTTATCAATTTGAATGTTTATTACGTCTTTAACTGTTCTCCCACTCCCATGCAACGATTATCCTCTGTCGTCTTTAGGTCAATCCATAAACCGTATTTCGTTGTTAAATAATCATCAAGTCTAAACACGTAAGGTGTAGATCTTTTGACACAAGGTCTACTGTTTTGGACTTCAAAACCTCCCGCCTCCAAACAATTTTCTTAATTTTATCAAAATGATGATAAGGTTTAAGCCCGCTACCGTAGACTTGGTTAGGACTACCCTCAATTGAACATTGTACTTTAGTTATTTTAGGATTAATAAACTTTTCAGTTTGTCTTTCGTATGGTTCTTCATCTTTACACAGCAATAAAATACCTTTAAGGGATCTTCTGCGGCACTAAAACTAAAATTCCATATAGTGTCCTCCCTGCTTTTAGGATATTTAGTATGATGAATCACTCTTTCGTAATATATTGCTAATCCTGACTGATATTGTTGCTCAATCAGCCTTGCTAAGTTAGGGTTGCTAACAATGTCAAACTCTAACGAGATGTCGAAAAATGCTGTACTTGGAATCAGTGTCTGTAGATTTAATGACACGTTTGTATTCATTAAAAGTTAGTTCATATGACAATCTTCTTTTAATGCTCCTTGAAAGTATGGCGCATGCGCGCTTAATAACTCAAAATCCAAGGGGATGGAAAAGCGATTTCCATACGCAAAATTTACAGCTTCGGGCTTGTACCGTCTTAGCATCTTCGGCGTCTATTCTGTGTTTTAGTGCTTCATCACTTTCGATTCCTTGAAACCGAGGTCAGCCCTTTCATTCGCGGTTAGCCATAGATCACAATAGATTAGAAATAAGTCTGCATTGTGTAAAGAAAATATTTCTTGCCCCTCAAGTTTTATAGAAATTTTCTTAACGATTGCCCGTCCCCAGATTCTGGACTACTGTCCCCGTTTGGGTCTGTTGCTGAATCAAGTTCTATTTTGAAAGTAAGCCGTGCAGATCCCGGCACAAATCACTTCATCTGCTCCTAGGTCTGGAAATTTAACAGTAAGAATTTGATCTGAATCAATAGTAGATGGGTTTTTTTGGAACAATAATATTCTGTTTATTTCCCTTCACGCCAAAGGCTCTTTTATCTTCTATGCGGGGCAAGAATCGAGCCATATGCTTGTGACATTTTTTTATAAAACAAAATAAAAAGTTAATTATTTAAAAACATGCAGCAAATTTAAAGGGGAAGAAGATTATGATGTTTTTGATCCTGGAGACGACATGAGTGAAATGACTCCTTTGACACATCCATTACAATCATTGCGGCGTGAATTAACAGAAAGTAAGGTCAAATCATTTTATCAAAGTTTAGGCCAAGAACCTCCCGAATTTATAGACCCTAATGATTTGAAACAAAGATACCATTTTTTTTTTTAAAAAAG